>NW_004624798.1:6897677-6995069 GCF_000247695.1 Heterocephalus glaber
AGAGAGAGAGAGAGAGAGAGAGAGAGAGAGAGGTATCTTTCTCTAACGGGAAGGGGGCCAGGAGGGGGATGGATGGGAGAGGAGGGAGGGAGGGAAGGGGTGAGAGAAGAAGATGCTATGTTCTGTGCCTGCACCAACGCTCTGTGGGGGAACTGAGTCATTACGCACTGCAAACAGGGGCTGATAAAAATTAAGAACAAAAATAAAAAATACAATTATTACTAAGGCATAGCGTAATAGAGTAGTAGTTACCTTTCTCTAGCTTACTCTTCCCGAGGTTTGCAAGTACAGCAGTACAGAGCCATCAGGCAGAAGAACCCCGTTACCCTCGAAATTTCCCCGTGCACCTTTGCAATCAGCTCTTTGTCCCACTTTAACTCCCAGAAGCCACAGATCCATTTTCCATCTCTAGTTTTGCCTTCTCCTCAGTGCCATAGAAATGGAATCTTATGAATGGAATCATAGCTCTTTCACTGAAACTTCTTACACTCAGTGTAATATGTTTGAGGTTTTGTTCTGGTTTGGTTTGGTTTTTGGCTTGTGGTGTTTGGAGACAGTCTCCGTATGTAGCTCAGGCCGGCCGTGAACTTGCACTGATCCTCCTGTCTCGGCCTCTGGAGTGCTGGGATTACAGCCGTGCACCACCACACCTAGCACTCAGCATAACACGTTTGCGAGTCCTCTATATTTTTTCAATTTCTCCCTTTTGATTGCTCAGTAACAGTCCGCTGGAAAGAGGTATCACCGTTTACCCATTCATTGGGAAAGGTAACACGGGTTGTTCCCAATTTCGGTGATGATGAATAAAGCTGTTATAAACATTCGTATACATGTTCGTGTGACTGTAAGCTTTTATTTCACTTCGATAAGCATCTACAAGTGGAGCTGCTAGGTTATATGGTCACTGTGTATTACACTTTATAAGAATCTGGCAAACTACTTTCTCATGACTGCACTACTTTGCATTCTGGTGTATGAGTTCCATTTGCTTTGCATACTTTCTGGTACTTAGCGTTATTGGTTTTTTTTTTAACTTTAAACATTTTAATCATTTTTAATGAGTGTGTAGTGATAACTCATCCTTTTAATTTGTATTTCCCTAATGACTAATAATTTTGGATATCTTTCATATGCTAATTTGCCATATGCATATTTTCTTTGATGAACTGTCTGATAAAATATTTTGCTCATTTTTTTTATCATGGTATTTGTCTCATTCTTTTTGAGTTTTGTGAATTTTTCTTTTATCAGAAAAAAGATTTGGAAATATTTAGCTTTCATTTGTTTACTCGTGCTTGGAGAAGAGCACACTTTAAGTTTGGACAAACTTTATCCTTTTGTTTTGGGTGTTTTATTTAAGCAGTCTTTGCCCAAGGACATGAAGATTTTCTTTTGTTATCTTCTAGCAGTTTTATATTTTGGGGTTTTAAATGTATCTCTATGATTCATTTTTTATTTCTTTTGTTACTATTTTTTATGAGTCCATGTTTACAGCCATAATGATTACATTCCTCATGGGAGGGAGCTGATCCATGTACATAAACAGATCTTCATTCCTTTCTTCATTGGCTTCCCATTTCCCACCCCTACATCCCTTGCATTTTTCTAAAAATGACAACTTATCCATCTTTATGACAAAATACTATTCCACTGTGTGTAAATACCACATTTTCTTTATCCATTCATCTATTGATGGACATATAGGCCACTTGCAAGATCTATCTATTGCATAAATTGTGCTTCTATAAACATGGGTATGAAGGTATCATTGCACTATGATGTCTTTAACTCTTTTGGGAAGATATCTAGAAGGGAAATAGCTTGGTAGAATGTAGTTTCTATTTTTAGTTTTTTGAGGCATCTCCGTACTGATTTCCATAATGTCTGTACTAGTTCACATTCCCGCAAACAGTGTAGCAGGGTTCCCTGTTCTCTGCAGCCTCACCAGTGTTTGTTATTGTTTGATTTCTTGATGTTTGCCATTCTTTCTGTATAAGATCATATCTCAGCATTTTTTAAAATTTGCATTTCTCTAATGGCTAGAGATGTTGAGCTTTTTTTCGTGTATTTATTAGCCACTTGAATTTCTTCTGAGAAGTGTCTATTCATTACAGTTGCCCATTTTTTGATTGGGTCTTTTATTTTGGAAGCCTATTTTTAATTTCTTTATATTTTGGAGATATTAATCCTCTGTCTGAGAATAGCTGGCATTTCCCCCCAATTTTGTAGGTTTTCTCTTCACCCTGTTTTTACCCTTGCCTGTGCAGAAGCCTTTTAACTTACTATGATGAGGACCTCTATTGGCTTGATTTTTGTATATGATTTGAAGCCTGCATTTTCTTTGCAATTGTATAAAATTTAGCAAGTGTTAATTTCTTAAAGATTATGTGTGTTGACTGTATCCTACAGCATTCCCAAAGAATTTTTCACTCTTTGTTACATTAAAATTCATTGGTCTAGTTTCCATTGTGTCTGATCTTTTTACCTATGTATGATTTGGTGAATCATACAACACACATTTGGAAAATATTGGTTCCACTGAGTTCACAGATTTTCCAAATGTTAATGACTGCATAATATATGATCAAAAATCATCCTTTAATATTACAAAGTATGAAAAATGTATCTTTATATATTTGTAAGTTGTAATGCTCATCATGGTGAATATTAGTTTGCCATAATTCTAATTTTTGCTTGAAAGTTCAAATGTTGGTACTAGCATGAAATTTGAGTTTTTTACCTTGAACTGACAGGTGCTTTTGTTCACTCACGTAGAAATATCTGCCAAATGTCCAAGTTCCTATGGCAATAGTTTGTCTGTCTGCTATCCTTTAAAGATATATCATATTCCATGAAAAAAGCAGCTAATTAACTTTACAATTCAATCACACAAAAGTTTTTTCTTTCATTCATCAAACTTTATATGGAATAGAAGTTCTTTAGCATACTGTACTTCCCAGTATGTCACACAGGATATTAAAAGATGTGTCATCAGGACACTGAAATTTAATAAAACCGGTAAGTTTTACTGCCTGATTAAGAACATTCTTAGGTGAAACTGGTTTTCTTTTCTGCTCTGTGAACACCCATTGGTACAAAGAATACAGTTTCCACTGGGACAGTTTGGTCCACTGTCTTGATTTGTGTGAAGTTGCCAGCAGTTTAATTCACCATTACTTTTGTACCTACAGTATTCATGCCAAACTATGAAAAAGATAAATGATAGTTCATCATTATAATGAAAATGGCTTTAATGTCATGGACCTCCTGAAATGCAGAGTCCATGGACCTCATTTTGAGAACTACCAGCTTAGGCTAGTGAAGACCAAGAGAAACCGCACTTGCTGTAGCAGCATTGCCTGGGGCTTCAGTCCAGGATTCCACCGAAGCATCACAGATGAAGTGAGAAGCTTCCTGAGAAAGTGGGATTCATTGGCAAGGTATTTCTCCAGCAGAAGGCGTAGGAGGCAAGCTTGGTAGCAAAGGCTGAAAATGCCTGTTCCTAGGAGATAGCAGAGCTGTGCCTCTAGACAGAACACACATGCAACAGAGGAGCAGAGCGCCAGAAAGTCACTGCTCAAAGGCTTAATAGGAAGTGGGAGGTTTCCGAAGCAACAACAAACTTCTGAGAACTAAATGCCCACCATTGCTTCTTGGTAAATGCTGCAAAGGGCAATAATTTTGTAGATGTTACTCCAAGACAGAAGACACTTTGCCCTGTGAATTTATTACTTTACCCAAAGTATGATGAAGGCACACATCTGAAACAATGTACACTAGAAAGATAAAATTTCCAGACAACTAAGAACATTTACAATGGAAGGAACAAGGTACAGTGCCTGCCAGTACCGGGTGGTCTCCGGGTCACAGAGGTAAGGACACATTGGGAGGCACTGTCTTCCCTAAGATCTACAAGGCCAGTTTCAGAGAAAAGCAAGTAGTTTTTTTTCATTCTTTTCAGAATACATGCTTTTCAGTTTACCTTCAGGTCATATAAGTGAAGAATTATTTCGGCATTTAAATCTGGTGAGTGTAAACTTATGACAGATTTGTATTCAGTGATACTGAGGCATTTTGATTTGACATCCTGCTGTCCTTAAGAGGTATTCTGAATCTGTGTGTACTCAGTACGGCTCTCAACAGTGGCGGTGGAGGAGTAATGGGAGTACTGGCACCGTATGCCTTCCACCCTGTGCCATTGCCTGCAGTTTCCCCTCATCTTTGTGGGATACGGTTCAAGGCCTCAGTGGAAGCCCAGAACCACAGCTAGTACTGCACCTGTAAGCAACTTCACCAAATGTTTCTTTAGGGTTTCTAGTTAATTGGAAAACTTGCATTGTTTCACTTAAATGTAGATGTCATGGCTTCTTGCTAACCTATGCATGCTGTCAGCATCATTAGTCTTGTACTCGGGGGTTATTATAAAATAAAATAATAGTAACTGGAATAAAAGTGCTACTACAGTCAGTCTGATAACCCAGACCTCAGCTACATAACTAGCAGGTGGGTAGTGTACACAGCATGGATACGCTGGACAAAGGGATGATTTATATCCCTCATAAGATAGGATTGGACTGCATGAGGTTACATCCCACAACTCAGAAGAGCACACATTTTAAAACTCGTGATTATTTATTTCTGGAATTTTCCATGTAATATTTTCTGACTGCGGTTGACTGTGGGTAAGTGAAACCATGGAAACTGCAACCACATTAAGGGAATGACTGTACTTAAGAAAATTTAGTAACTGCAATAATCCCATGAGGTAAGCATTGAATTCTATAGATGGGGAAAACTCAGACTCACAGAAGTTAAGGAGCTCACAAGGGGACTGGTATGAAAGCAGGTCTGGCAGACAGCCATAGCTTTTCTATTTTCTCCAGTCCTTTAATGCTAGTTTCTGTGTTGTTTTAGTGGAATTATGATCACTAGTCTGTAGGATGCATTACAGATATTAGCTTCAAGGTTTTTTTTTTACTTTTTATTAGGTTTATATATATCGGAGTTTTATAAAAATTAAATTATCCAGGAGATAGCTTTGTATTATGTGTATGGCAGTCCATATCATAAGTAATGACAAAGAGTGTTTAGACAGGACACTACAACGTTAAAGTTCCTCATCAGCACCATGAAGTTCTCAGCTCTCAAGGAGCTTCTGAAGCACCTCCCAATGCCCCACAGACAGAAAACAGCTGCTCCACACCACATGCTGTCCAGGCCAACATCTGCTGCTTTCTTTTCTGCTTCTTTTCTTTCCAATTGCCCCTGATGCCTAAGATGGCTCATACAAGTGCAGGGAGCTTTTCCAATTATGCCCAGGCTGAAGAAGTTGCTTCCGGTTAGAGCTACCTTTCATAGCTTTAACTGCACATGGGTGGAAAAGCCCCCATTAGCTGAGCAAATAAGCCTCCTCCCCTTTGTTATCCATCATGGAATACACAAGTGGCTTTACCACTGAGCCTCGGTGTGAATAAATTAGCTGCACTGCCAGAAGGATTTCAGCGGAGCATTTTACCTACAAGAAGAACCTGGCATCAGTATAATGCTTTCAGATGTGTCACCAGGCTGTAGCCTACATCAACCCTTGTATGGTGGGTGCTATGCCATGGTGAGTGTCAAACATATAATGCCAAGGCAATATCTGCATGCCTGAAAGAGCAGGCTCTGCCTTAAAACACATCTTAAAGATTTTTGATATGAAGTTATAATAAGATTTATAAACAGGAAGAATATTAATAAATTTAGATTTTTGGATCATTTGTCAAGAATTTAATAATTAGATGGAGATAAATCTAGTGGCCAGAAAAGGGGAGATTATAAATGAGAGGCAATTTCTTTCTTTTTTTTTTTTTTTGGTGCCGGGGATCGAACTCGGGTCCTTGTGCTTGTGCAGCAGGCGGCGAAACCACTGAGCTAAATCCCTGGCCCAAGAGGCAATTTCAACTGTTCAAAAAGGGTGCAAGAAGATGGAAATGAAAAGAAAAAAACAGTGGGAGAGGGAGAGAGAGACAGAGACAGAGACAGAGACAGGGAGAGAAAGTTTTTGTGCATGGACTACATAGAAGGCAAGTTGAGTAAGAATTCCCGGTCTTCTACCTCTCGGTTCCTCTCTTCAATAAGAAATCTTGAAAAAATATGTGCTGCAGCCAGAACATCCCAAACACCATTATATCTCTGAAAGCTGTGCAAATCTACTGCTTTGCATCTTTGCATCTATTCTGTTCCACTGACACAGAAAAATGTTTTATTTATAGCTAACAAATCTTAGAACATTTTAGAAAAAGAAGCATTAAATATTATAAAATACTTTTACATAATTGATATAATTATCTAACTTCACCTTATTTTATAAAATATCCTTGTAGTGATCTAGCCTATGGTCCTGGTATGAACCTTACATAGTTGTAGATTATGAATTTTTAAAATACAATTAGGTTACATTTATAGGTGTCTTAGTTCATTTTTTGTTACGAGAGCCAAATACTTTTGATGAGTACTTTATAAAGAAAAGGGGTTGATTTGGGTTCTGGTGGCTGAAGCATCCAAAGAGCTGGTAGAAAGTGGAAAGGCAACTGTCCCCATGCAGAAGGGACACGTGCGAAGATCCATCAGCTGCAGGACTAGAGAAAATGTCCCTGGGCTTGGTGATGAGTCAGTGACCCATCACTTCCCAAACATCGGATCAAGATGGAGACAGAAACTAAATTGCAAAGGTAGAGGGAGCTGGAGAAGGGGTGTTGGCAAGAAGAAAGGCAGCCTCAGTCACTCAGTCAGTAGCCTGTGGGACGGAGGATGTTGAGAATTGCTTTCTTCTAAATAAGAAGACGTCTGCATGTTTATAGACAAGAGAAAAGGAGCCAAAGGAGAGAGGATGGAATGTAAAGAAAATGGGAGGTTGATGGGAATTTGTAGAGCTTGGGAGGCTAAAATTAAACACATGTGAACAGGGGGAGAGGAGATGATGCAAAGAAAACTCATCATATTCTCATAGGGGAGAAAGAAAATCAAAAAGAAAGCAAGAAAGAGGCACCTAGTAAAATAGAAAGTTCCTTCTGTGATTTAGGTAGAAAGAAATCTGGGAGAGCTGGTATCAAGTGACATTGATCTCACTAAAGTGGGAATGGAGACAAACTCTATGGAACTGATGGAACTTTTAGGGTGGAATAGGGGCTAAGGAATACAGAGGTTAGAACATAAACCATGGTTGCAAGGAGCCGATGAAAAAAGAATCCCATGTAACTGTTGTTAGTATGAGCTATTCGTGGTCTCAGATACAGATTTTTGAATTTATTTAACACTTTTTGCCACCCTGGCTAGTACAGGAGAAACTGGCACGCACGATGAAATGAATGTGAGATTCCAGGCTGCAGGTGAGGGCAGCGTTGACAGGATTCAGCCTGGATTCCAGTCCTGATAGGGATGGCAGGGATACCCAAAGGGAAACTCTAAGTGCTGGGAAATCGGAGAAATATCAGATCAGCAGCCAAGGTTGCACAAAATGAGTTCTGAGTGTGTGTATAGCCTTCCCTTTAAGGGTGCTTAAACATGTAAAATAGAAAAGTTTTTAAGGTTGTTTCTCCATTTTTGTCACAACACATTTCTGGTAATAATACTGGAAAGCAAATGTGGAACAAAGACCCTTTTACCTTATTTTGTTGACCTTTTTTTTAGTGAACAGCCCACAGAATTCCTCTCACTGTGGAGAAGCATGGTTCATTTATTTAGGCTATCGGGGCTGATTTCATGGTGGTCGAGTAGAAGTAATGGAAAGGACAGAAATCAACAACAATAAACTCAGTGTATCAGGGGCTAGAACAACCTGGACCCAGATGTCTGGAAATAATAAAGGCCTAATTTAAGATGCACTAACTCCAGCAAAGTCATTTAACCTCTGTAAGTCTCAGCTTTTCTCACTGGCAAGTGGAGATAATATGAGATATCCTAAACGGCTCTCCTAAGCCCTGGGAGACTTTGCTGGGGAGGTTCGGTGTTTTCTGCTTAAGGCAACGTGAGCCTCTCCACACTGCGACCTCAGGCTCAGCCATGGGATTGCTTTGGCGAGCAGAAGGTGGGCCAGTGCCTGTGATCCATTCCCGGCCTTGGCCTTCAGAAGCATCTCAGATTCTGACTTCCTCTCCTGTGCTTTCAGGATTGCCACAAGAAGAGCATGCCCTCAGCCCCAGAGTGCACACCTGTGAAGCACACCAGAGCACCAGCCTGCAGTGGTCAAGGTCAGCGAGACCCCAGCTCATAGCAGAAGTGCCAAACACAGTGCAGATCAGGGGATGGTGAGCTTTGGTCCTTGGGTCACATCCAGAAACCCAGCTCATGGTTGGTTGTGTATGGCTCCTAAGCTCAGAGTGGCTTTAAACAAAATTTTTTTGCAGTACTAGGGATTGAATCCAAGGCCTTCACACTGAGCTACATACCAACCTTTATTCATTTATTTTTTATTTTGTGATAAGCTCTACCAAGTCACTGATTGCCAAGGCTGGAGTGAGCTTTGAGATCCTGGGCTTCCCACAGTGCTGGGATCACAGGTGTGTGCATTGTGCCTGGCTGGCTTGTGCATTTTTAAAGAGTTGTTTTTATAAAGCAGAATATATGACGGAGACCATACATAGATGTTAAAGCCTAACGTTTTATCTGATTTTTTTGAAAAACCTCTTCTAACGCCCAGTCTAAATCACCAGTATCCAGGCAAGCGGAGAAGCGTGAGTGACCGCACGGAGAATGGTCACGCTGTCCCTGGCAGCTTCCAGTCCTGAGAAGTAAATGTTCGCTGCTGGGCACCCTGTGGTTAGTTGACTGCGGCACAAGTGTTGGAAGAGCTAAGTCACGGGAGTGCTGGAAGAAGACATGCATAGTCTCTGCCTTCATGGGGCTCACATCTGCACTGGGGAGACAGAGTTTTAAACACAAATACGTAAGTTCAGATTTCAATGAACGCTTTAAACAGAGGCAGGGGGATGAGAGGTGGGACATGGCGACTGATTGCTGATTGAAATGGTGGCTGAGGTGGTGGGAGAGCGCAGCGACTGGAAACATGTCCTGCATTAGGGTTGCTTGACGGTGTTTAGAGAGCCACTCTGTGGGCCTTGCATCCCACTGACTCAGCCTGGATGGGTGGGGTGGAGAGGGCAGCTGGATGAAAGCACTGTGCTGGTTCCCAACTAGACGGGGTTTTACAACAAAGGTGTCAGAACAGATGCAGGTGACCGGAGCCTAACGTATTGCCGAGAGTTACTGAAATGAGAATGGAATCTGGGCCCCAGGAAAAGGGCTGATGGAAAAATGGAAACATTGGGAAAATGGGAAGAAGTCAATGGCTTAAAAGTACTAAGGAATTTAAAGAACAAGGTGATTGAGTGTAGCTCACAACGAAGCTAAAAGAATATGAGCTTATGGTTAGAACACTTTGCACTGAAGACTGTGGAATACGGGTTTTGCAAATTTAATCATGGAAACTCTCCTCTGCTCCTTTCTGCATCCCTCGCTGCCTTTCCCTCCCTCCTCTTTCCTCTGTCCCTCTCCCTCCCTTCCTTCCTTCTTATTTCTGTTTCCTCCTTTACTTCTTTCCTAAATTGTATAAGACAGACATCTCTTGAAAGGTTTGTTTTGTGTGAAATACTAAATTATGGTTTTCTTTATATTAAATTATGTCACTGTAGAAATTCACCCTAGTTTAATTCTTGGATATTTCAAGTGTATATCAATATATTAAAATTCTAAGAAATCCTGCATTATAAGTCTTATAAAACTTCATTTAACTCAGCATTTCACAGACTTTTGAACACTCAAAATTTTTATTGCTTATGCTCTTTAATATCCTGCAGATAAAAATATTTAATAGACAATAATGTTAGTGAATTAGTTGTATTAGTGCATTGGAGAACAGTGTGTCAAAGGAGAAAAAGAGGACTCCTGGAGTGAAAAACAGGCGTCCTGGAGCGATTCGCTCACAGGTTCTTTCATTCAGTAGTTTTTGAGCCCCTGTTCCATGTCATTCACTATGGAACTCAGCGTGAGACAGAACCTTGCCTCCAATTAGAGAGACAATTTATAGAGATGGAGACAAGCAAACAAAATGAATGGCACAGCCATGGGAAGCTGATTGGGTGATGAGCTGCTATAACCAGCCTGGTGTTAGGAGGAGGGGCCTGGCTGGGTGGGGTCACTGCCGGAGCCACCTAGACGATGCATCTTCCTCCCACTGCCTCTCTCTGCTCTGCTCCCCGAGCATGATGTGCTCCACCAGGGCCCTCTGCCAGGACTTCCTGCCTTGGAGCCAGCTGACTGCGGCCTGAAACTGTGGGCCAACACAAACCTCTCTGCCTCTCAGTTGTGGATATTGGTATTATGTACCTGTGACAAGAAAAGTAAGCAAGATACCTATGTCTCCTCTAGATTTCATGGTAGAAACAGAGTGGGGCTAAGTAAAGGGTAAGAAAATGCTTTGCAAGGGAAGCAACACTTGAATTTGGTTGCCATATCTGTAATTTAAAATACTTGAACACAGACAGGCAATGCTAAACACTGATTGGCATGAGTTCCAGTTCTGGGCCCACCAGATTTGGTGGGAATCCTCAGTTTAGGGATGTTTAGCACTTTTCCTAAAAGGCCACTTTCTAGATGGTTATTACATCTCCCAGTATCCATACCTCGATCAAGGCTGTACATCTTGCTACTTAGCATAGCAAAAGTATTTTTATAAGTGAATCTATTTATTTTTATTTATCTGAGCCCCTAGAGGAATGTGAGAAATAAATTCTCAGTGAAATTAAATGTATCAAGCTTGGCTAAAACTTACTAAGCCATTCCCATGTGTTTGTAAGTAGGATCTAAAATGTTTACCCTTTGGAACCAATCTTACAACACACTCCCGTAGAAATCCTTTCTCCAGACATTCCTAGAAAGGTTTCCTGTCTAATTCACCTCAGATTTCTTAGCTAGCTCTTTATACCTAAAAGAGCTCATGCCAGGCTAATCATGTGGAGTTAGTGCCTAATAAACTTCCTAGAAGCACAGGCACCTTTAGCAGCATTATAAAACAGAATCATAAAAACCAGGACATTCTAAGTGGCTTCCCACAGGATGCAGGAGAGGTGAATGAAAAGCAGAAGAAAATAAGGCTCTAGCACTATCTAGGTGGGTCTTGATGGCATACTGAGAAAGCAACAGGTATTTTTAGAAAGGCAGCAGGTACATGAAGTTACAAAGGTTCAGTAAAACATCCATTTAGGCTATCACAGACTTTCTTTGGTTTGATCATATTTTGGCTTCTCAAATGTATTGTATTTGGGTAAACAAATGTCTTAATCAATTAATGCAATTTTGAAGTCTTTGGAAGTCTTATTCTCAGTAAAAATATAGTGCTTTGGGATTCGGTTATATATAACCTCCTCTTAGGAAGATTAGTATGAAGTATTCCCATGTGTTTGTGAAGTCTGCTGTACATAGAACATCAGGTTTCAGGACACGCAAAGCTGTAATTGTGGTACCTCTATTGCTCTATAAGCCTCTCCCTGAGTTCAGAAAAACCCCTTCTTGTACCGGCAATCCAAGATCAATTCCTGACCCTTGCTTAAAAGTCAGCAGTTGGAAAAATGGGAAACGTAGAAGACTTCATGGAGACCAGTGAGATTTGGGTCGAGAAATATGAGTTTATATACATTTTAAACAATAAAAATTGAGTAAGTAAAAGAAAATTGAGGGGAGGATATAGGGACTGAAGTGAAAATAGTTGAGTCCTATTTACATATTTTAAAAGTGGAGAATGAGTCTCTGAGAAGATTCATGTCTTGCCTTTTTGCAATTATTTTGTAGATTATAACCACAACATGCTTGCTTTATCTAATTTTGGAAGGCTTCGTGTACACTGCGAATATCAGCGTTATCCTAGAAGATGAAAGGAGAGTATGAACCAGAGAAACTGCCTCTGAGAGGCTCACAGGAGTAAAATGAATGGATATAAAGCATTGGAAATTTTAAGGCAAATTTATTTAAAAAAAAATAAAATATCTCAAAAGATTCAGTTAATACCACTAATAATTAATAACAGTTCTAGGTTTCACATTACAACTAAATGAACTAATCATAATGTTCACGAATCATCCTTGGATTCAAAATGTGAACCAAAGGCCTTTGGTGTGGAACTGTTTTTATAATACTAAGATTTCATGTCTCCAACCTGCCTTAGCTCGTTGGATGAAACTTCTGTTCTTTAAGAGATGAAGAAGACTGCAGAAAAGTACAGCTTAAGGATTTTTCTCTCATTAAGTATTTATAAAGGAAGAAAGAAGAGGGGGTTGGGGTGTTATATGCATGAGGCCCTGAGTAGAATCCTCAGCATAATAGGTTGGAGGGAGGTCAGCTAAACAACTAAGCAAAGTTAATGGGATTTGGAAATCTGTCCATAGTCTAGTAGAGAAAGACTCACAGGATGGGCTAAAGTTTCTTAATGCAAAATTATCTCAACAATAATATTTAGTTTGCCCCTTTTCTTCTTGCCTGAGCTTAGAGGAGAATTTTCCAGGAGCTTTATGATGCATGAGATTGCAGCAGAGTGAATACAGAAGCAGGTGTTACAAGAAGCTACTCATACCTTCTACTGAACCAGAGTAAAGACATTTGCAAAAGCTGACACAAATACCACTTTTTCTGAATTTTTTTTTGTTTAGGAAAATAGTTATTTTTTCATGAAAATATGTTGCTTGTAGTATCTGGTAATGGGTATATTTTTCTTCTTAATTGAATTGATAAATAGAAATTTTAAACATTTTTCATTTTAATTTTTACTGTGCTGCTCAATAGACACAACCCACATAAACCAAGCTCTTTGAAGACCTCGGTAATTTTTACAAGACTTAAGAGGTCTTGAGAAGAGAAAGGATGAGAACCTCTGGTCTAGTCCAACAAAGCTTTGAAATTTGGCACAGTACACTTATTTTCTTCTCCATAAAATAAACTCAGCCCTGGGAAAAGCCAGTTTTATCTGTGTGCCGTGGCTCTTGTGGGCAAAGACTGTCCGTGTGAGAGAGTCAGAAAGCACTGACCCATCTGCCCTTCACCTCAAAAGAGACAGTGTCTCCAGGGCACTAGTGTGGAGGGGGAACCTTCTACTCTTTCTACAAGGGCAAATTTCTCTTGTTGATGACTTAGCATATCCAGCCTCCATTCCACAGCATTATGTGAGTTTCCAGGTACTGAAATTTAAAGGAATTTATGTTGATTGTTACTCTCAGGAGCAACTTGAAAAGTCACTACACATTTGCATGAGTATGAACTGAGCTTTCAGAAAACTCCCCAAGGCACCAGATTCCGGGGACTTAAATCTAAATGGTAAATTTCTCCACAATGACAGAAGCTAAAACAGCACAGAGATAAAATATGAGATCTGCCCAGATTGAAGTCAGTTCCTCTGAATGTCAGGCACTGTGTGCATTGCTTTGACTTATTATGGGGAGAATTCATGGCCATGCGTTTGCTGGCTGACATCCAGAGTGCTGACAGCTGAGGATCGGTCCGCTACCGCTCATACTCCACAAGTGCAAGGAGCTAGCTGTCCAGTGTATTTTAGCGGTATGGGCTATTTCTGCAAAACAATATAAAGCTTGTCTTCTATTAGACATTTTTACCATTAAAATAATGCAATAAAATTATATAGAACAACTGTCTCCCACCTGCCCTAGCTCGTGAATCTGTCACTCTTTTTGGATGAAAAAAAAAAGTACAAAACAGTGCATCTATGTGATCTTTCTCTCATTAAATATTAATATATAAAGAAGAGAGAGAGAACTACAAGTTTAATATTTTAAAAATATTTGTCTCATAGACCAGATTGCAATTTACAACCTTGCCATTCCATCAAATGCTATGACACTTCACAATGCCTCCTAAATGCAAAATTGGCCAGGTTTAACATAATCGCTGGCTGTGTAAAACATGAGATTGCAAATGTCATGGGAGAGAGATGATGAATAGCTGTGGGATATTTATGTACACTGTATAGCTCTGTTGGCTCAATTACTTGAAGGAAATCTGTTAAAACCAATCACTGCAGCTACAGATTTGGACCCAGTATGGCTTTGCGTAATGCAGCATCTGGGATCCACGGGTCTCCTCCAGGGTCATCCTTTCTTCTCCTACAGACTGCCCTCCACCTCCTGGCCCACAGGCTTGGGTCTGCATCATGGCTGCTGGGTGCCCAGAAGCAAGAGTTACCCGCACTGGGGCAGATGAGTTCACTGCTGAGCACCTGGCCTCCTCTTCCAGGCAACCTGGTCAGAAGCGATAACCTCCTATCACCTCGAGGTCCACAAGGTGCAGACCTGGCAAGATGCCTGATGCCCTCATCACCTGCCTGCTTCTCTGAAGCGTCTTCCACCACGCAGAGTCACACGTGGAGTGGAAAGGATTCAAATGATCTTGACATTAGGAGATTCACTCCACTGCTGTCATTTTTCAGTTCTTGGCTTGAACAAAAAATACTCCTCAAAGCAAATTATCTCAATGATTCCTCTGAGAAACAATGTGGTAGCTAACAAAAATCACTACATTTTACAGCAAACCAAGAAAGGAGATCTTTCTCACAGGTGATTTAATACGATTGATAAAATTTTATAATCTTTATATCTTACATACTATGTTCCAGGCATTGCTTGCATTGGATGCTGGGAACATACATCCAGAGTAGCCTCATTGTTATATTTACTTTAAAGATGAAGAAACTGAGATGCATACAAGCTAAGCAGTTGTACTGAGGCCATACAACTGGTAAGTTCAAGATGTGGATTCACACTTACATTGGCAGATGGCATTCTTTTTTATTAGGGTGCTGTATTGCCTTGCCAGTAAATAATGCCATGTTCAAAAGCACAAGGCCACATTTCTAATACCGTGCAGAGTCAATAATCTCATCTTTTGAACTAAGGATCCTCCAAATGGATGTTACTATTGTGCTGGAGGACACGGTATAGCACAAACTGAAGCGTGGGCAGATGTATCAGTCAGCATAGGCTAAGTTACACTGCACTAACAAATGACTCTGTTATTTGATGGCCTGAGGAGCAAAGGACACATTTCTTACTCCTGGTCTATGTGTGTCAGAGGCCAACTGGGGCTCTGGTCCCCATTTCGATCGTCCCCACACCAGAACCCAGTACACCCTTGAACTTGGCCTTCACAGCATGCAACATAGTTGAAAGAAGAAAGAAGGGGAAAAAGCATATGAAACCTCCTGCCTGGAGGAAAAGGAGGTTGGGATCTACATCAGGAGTCCTAAGGATGTCACAGCTGAGTCGCCACACTGAGAAAGGCCTATAGTTTGGATCTGAAGGCTTTGTCTTTTGATCTTAGAGGCTTTGTCCCCAGCCTGTAAGACACTGGGATGTGGTGGACCTTCAGGAGGTGAGGTTTAACTGCAGAAAGTTGGGCCATTGGATGAGCAGCCTAGAAGGGGCCACCGGGGCCTGTCCCTCCCCTCCCCTCTTCACTTTCTAGCTGCTGTGAGGCAGAAGGTTTCTTCTGCCACATGCTCCTGCTGCCATGGTGCCTTGTCCTGCTGCAGGCCCAAAGCAATGAGGCAATGTGACCATTAAGGGAAACCTCTGGAACCATGAGCCAAGATAGAGCTTTTTCTCCCTTTCAGTTGATTTTCGCAGGCATTTGTTATTGTGGTGGGAAGCTAACACAGAGACTGGTGATGTCAGTCCAAGACATGTGACAGTGAGCTTTGTCTCAGCTTGTCACTTCTTTGGAACAACTCTTCTGACCACCCAGAGCTAGGTTGGAAGCTCTGCTATAAGATGGCAAACACCTGTTTCCCCTTTTGCTTCCCCCACTGTATGTCATTTTGATTATTCTTTTTGGCATGGGATTTTTTGACATGATGGAAAAGAATAAATTTGCATTAGCCATTTCTGTATTTACTCATACTCCACCCAAGCTGATACTTCAAAAGATTCAAATAAGTCTGAAAAACACTTGGCCAGGGAATACTCACTCACCCAGGAAGGGCAAACAAAGACAGTAATCTGTACCTGACACACACTAGCTTTTTGAGCCAGTTCCCCTTCAGTGTCTTAAAGGTGAAAGAAACACCTTCTCAGGCAGCCATTCTAAGGCCAATATCATTTTTCAGGCAAATAGAGGCTCTTTGTCCTTCCTGTCTACAAATTCTTAGTGCGTCTTGAACAGCATATCAAAGTTTCCATCTGCAAACAGATCTTAAAAGTGTACAAATGTAAACACCTGGGAGATTTTAACTTATGGGCATGAATGACAATCCATAACTTTACTGGTTGGATATAGAAATAAAAGTCAAAAGGTAACCTTCTCAAAGGGAATAGGAGACCCATGAATGAAAATATGGCCTAGAAAGGAGATGACAAATTGGAAATCTATGAATGTTGCTGTAAGCCTCAGCTTCCCTCCTTCTATTCAACCAAATGTGTCCCACTACTTCTTGATAATCTATTTCATGCCCATAGCATCCTGAATAATTTCTTGGGAACCATGAGTACTACCCATAAATCATGAGCCAGACTTACACCTGACACAAAGCAAAGCATTCTGTCTGCCCTTCTTTAAATAGCACCGTCGTCTGTTACTCGCCATGGCCCAGCCCCATCAGCATCATGAACTGCATAGGAAAAGGTTCAGTTTTCGACTGTGTTCTCCCAGGGGAGAAGAGTTAATGGGTTTGAAGCCTAAAATATGACATATTGTCTCTTTTGTTTGATCTAAAAAGCAATGCTTTCTATAACAGGTCATGAGGTCATGTGCAAATTCAGGATAATTACAAATATTTATACTCAGATTTCTATGAGAAATCATAACACTTCATTTTTCATCAGAATGAGTTATTTTAGCAATATGATAGTCCTCAAAGTTAATAAAGCAGGGACGAAAGCCTTTCTAATAAGAAAGCCTCTTTGTTAAACTGATTAAGCATAAAAGAATAATGGAGGGAGTTTCCAGTTTTCCTTCAGTAGTCAGGCATCATGAATTATGCTTCATGTCTGACCTCAGATAAAGGAGGGTTATCTTAGAGGAGATGCAAAGTCAACAGTAGAAACTGAGATTACACACAATTCTGCAAGGGGTTCCAAGTGGCAAAAAGTCACCAATAATGCTCCTTAATTCCTCTTTCTTTTCCTCTCAGGCTCTGCACTATCGATAGGCACAGTAGTAACTTGTTTAAAACTCAGAGCAACTTGGGGCTTTGTTTTGTTTATCCTTAATCAGTAGAGTCCTGTGAACCAAAAGGAAGCTTTTCTCCAAAATCACGATCCTAAAAGTAGGATGACCTTGAAAGAGGAAAAGTGTGCCATTTTAGTCAAGGGCTAAAAAGCAAAGTGTAACATGAAGAGTTTTTTCTAGGTAAAGGTAAGCCATTTAGAGTAAAATTTCTATTTTTATGCCAAGTATAAAATTTCTCAATGTTAAGATCGTATTTCCACTATTTACTACTTGATCAATGAAGAAATGGAGGCGCGCCCTCATAATGGTTGGTTCTTAACACTATGTGTCTGACACAATCTTCAATAGCACAAGGAAAGTTACCAGCATTTGCTCATGTTGATGTCACGTGTGAGCTTCTGCATTGTACTGCACAAGACACACATGGGATTGATGCCTGAAGAAACAGTAATGCCATCTTTTTTCTGGTGTTTGTCAAAGTTCATTTTTAAGGAATGTATTGGTTTATATAAATTGACATATAAATGCTTTACTTTAAAATTCATTTTTCAGTGATAATTTTCAAATTGCATATCAATCATATAAAGTCTGGTTTATTAAAGAAGGATTTAATCAGTCTTAAAATGGAAACTTTCTTGGCAGAGCTGAAGGAGCACTTGATACACCCTGAAAGTTGGATTCTGACATGTGCCTCATCAAGTACCAGATAAGACCTTAAAAAACTGTGAAATCTGGCAGGGGAACGGGGAAAAAAATAAGAGCCAAGATATATCATACAAAGTTACAAATTCCCAACGATGAATGCCAGCATATTGTATACCTAAAATGTACCAATAAAATTAATGAATAATAAAAAAAGAAAATAGAAATCTCATCCATTGCAGTTTTCTCATCTATGAATCACATGATACCTGGCTCAAGGAATTGTGTGGGATTTAGTTTTATTTGGATTATACTCTACCTGCACCTCAAGAGTTTCCAGTGGCTAAAAGGACATTCATGATATATTAATGGGTCTTCCAAAGAAAGATATAGATTATTAAACATCACATTGGCTTTTGAGCTTCCTGTAAGTATGAACAAAAATGGAAATAGGACGAATTATCTAGAATAGAGACTAACAAGTTGAAGAAGAAGTTTCAGATTAAACATCTTCATATAGCGAATTTAGTAATATAATAGGAACAATAATTAAAATAAAGTTTGGAGAAGTTTTTAGATAATTTATCTACTCATAAAATCCAAGGGTACCATCTAAGCAACAAATTAAAGGTCAAACTGAATGTGATTCAGCTTACTGCTGACTTAAATTGATAGACAAAGACTGATGACCTGCGAATACTAACCTTATTGTTTGTTTCTTGGTCTGGATTTGACAGGCACTAAATAGAAGGTAATTTTTGGTCCTTCAGCAAGAAGATACTGGTCCACAGAATTTGGAAATCAGATAGGGCTGTCTTGATAAGAGGAGTGTAATAATTGTTAATGCTTCAATGCTCATTTACATTATTGACCTTCTCCTCAATAAGAAACATCCATTTGCCTTGGGCAAAATGAGAACACTGGAAGCATAAATACAAAGAGGAACAACAGAAAGCAGTAAGAGGTGGATATACAAAAGAGGAACCTTAAGGCTCGGATATGCAGAGCTGTTAAATCCATGATTTACAGAAAGAAAACACGACTGGACTGTCTAAATTGTTTTAATTACCTATTTCCATATTAAGAGCCAGGTCTGGCCCAGTGGATCTTAAAGCTGTGCAGTAGACCAGATAGAGAGAACACTGTAAACTTTTGTTACAGAGGGAATTGAAAGGACAGAATCCAATGAAATGGTAAATATTGGAAATATAATCTTAAAGTTCTAGGTGTTAAAAGTCAGCAGGGAGAGGCTGTTGGTTGCAGCCAGTCTCAGAAGAGATAGATGTCTGACAGGCTGAATTGGAAGCTAAAGGAAGGGCACTTTTGCCACGTTATCTGCTTAGATCCAGGAACCAACAGCCGCCCACGCAGGATAGCTAGGCAGCAACAGCCCATGCACAGTGTCACTGATCTGGAGGGGCCCAGAGGGAGGCTAAGATTCTGCCTGCGGGTTGTATGAGAAGACTTCACTGTAGAATGCTCAGTGGCCTCATAGAGGTCAGACAGAGGGCATCTGGAGGGCAGGCAACAAGAGGTGATGGCCGATGTCCTAAGGACAGTGGTGAGACTCACAGTTACCCTCCCAAAGCGGCTGGCAGCAGGTGGCATCGGAAGGCAGAGTAGGCCACCCCTTGGCTTCAAACAGTAGACCAGCACATGGACCAGCACACGATCAGCCCAAAACCTGCATGCTAGCGTGCCTGATGACCCTGCTTACGGCTGCTGCTGCTTAGTTTTCTGTGAATTCCAAGTAAGAGTATATAAAACATCTATGTGTTTGGATCAGTGCAGATGACCAGTAAGTGCTCGTTCTTTCCCTTGTATGTATCATAATAGAACATTGGCCAAATTCTGACAACAAATATGAAATATTTTGGCATTCTGCTCACTAAGGATTCATTGCTGAAATTCAACGCATTGTGCCAAAGAAACTGGGATTTTGAAATTTCTCCTTCCTTTGTTTCCAAACATTTTTGAGTACAAAAGACAGACTAAGATCTTTATATAAGAGACTTTTGTATTTCCTTAAAAAGTTCCAGAGGGAAGTTTTTGTTTGTATCTTCCAATCAAGAGAGGAAAACCATTGAATTTTTACAAAAATCTTCCTATTTTCCTTCTAAAGTACAATGTTTATTTGAGCAGCTTTGAGTAACTGACAACAAAAGATAAAAGTATTCAAATAATGGTGTCAGAGGAGCATCTCTCAATGACTTCTATGAAAGTGTGATAAATATACCTGGGACTGAGTATTTATATATATATATATATATGCCTATATGTAACCAGCAAGGGCTTTAAGCTCTGCTCTGTAGCCTGGCAAATGAGTGATGATTTTCCCCCTTTTCCAACAAGCTAACAGATGCACCCTTAGACCCTGATTCTGAAAACTTTCGTCCAATTTGACAAGAAGACATCAAAATTTTTTAACTAAAAATTTTAACCCAGTGCCTTCACTGGGTTGTCCATCTAGCTGTGGCATATTGGCAAATTTATTGAACTTTTTTTTGGATTATTTTTATTTCTTAATAGAAAAGAAAATGTCAGATGAGATAGTCATTAAGGTCTCTTCCACATCTAAAATTCTGTAAATCCCCACAAACTTTCTCTACACCAAAGGAAGTGGTCTGAGTTGGTAACAAAGCATGTGAGCTGGAGATTGCTTTATGAGCACTAAATTTGGACATCAGGGAGGTGCTGGTCTGGCCAGGTCTGATTTCCATACATGGTAAGTGTGCAGTGTCTCCCAGACTCTGGGATTCCGAGGTAGGCCACCTTCACCAGCAGGAGCTTTGAAGTGTATTTGGGAAGGGCAAGCATACAACTACTAAATACGCTCAAGTAAGTGCACAATCAGTGCACAGAGGAAAGTTGGGGATGATGCTCGTGTGTTCACCAGGAGGGGATTGAGATTACAGTGTCTGTGGTCAAGAGTGATTCTCTTAGCAAACGTCTTTTCTGAGCTGTTACAGGGTTTTCCGGTTAGAACCAAGTCCAGTGCCAGAGGATGGAGACACTTCTCAAATACTATGGTGCAGAGGGTCACCCCCACTTTCTAATGATCATCAAGTGGAAATCAACTTCATTAACCACTGAGTAATTACTAACACACTCATGAATCATGAGCATGGTAATTTTAGAAACAGCCATTTAGCTGATACATCAAAGATGACCAAATATGTCTCACAAAGTAATGACTCTGACCAGTGAAAAATTAAACCACATCCTCTCATCAATTTGTTTTTCAATAAGTTAATGGAGTCTTCTACAGAAAAGGTTTTATTTTTACTTTTCTGGCTTCATTTATACAACCTTCGGTGGGATAGAACAAATATTTACAGAAAAACGATTGGCAATGATGCCATTAGTAATTCTCCAACTTGTTCTTCTAGTGACCTTGTTGAAGCTCACCGTGACCACCAAACCTAAAATCACCCTTTCCGGGACAGAAACTTGGATGAGATTTCTGTAATTTGGAAAGCAGAACTGTTGATTATTTTTTTTTTTTGCTTGATTCAATGATTAGGAAATGATGGTATTCTCACTTGAGAAAGCTGGTCCTAACTATGAGGATGTGGCAGAGAGGAAGGGTGGTGAGAGGAAAGGAATGCCAGAGGGCACACCTGTAAGCAACAGGAGGTCAGAAGCTGCAAGGAGAGAAGATGGCAGCACTGCTGATGTGTCTCAGCCTACAGCAGAAGGTGAGGAGCCTTTTCCCATTCTCTCCTCACCTCCACTTCAGTCACACTGCACCCATCCAAGATACAGAAGTTACTTCATAGCTGTGAACGAAGTCCCATTATTGTCACATGGCAATAGACTAGCCATACTAACCCTAGTTGTTTTTTTTAACCACCTTGTCCACTTTAATTCCATGAATTAAAACCATTACATTATGACAACATTACATTTTTGACCTTCAAATACCTTTACCTCACATGGCAACTTCCTTCTCCATTACAGTCACCTGGTAAAATCTCAGTTGTAGGTTAATCAGATTTATCTGACTACTCCATGCCTGCTACAGGCAAGAAGACTGTTGTGTTTTATACGCATGATTCAAGATCCCCTAATAACAACCCACGATGCCTGTGCTTCTACTGAAGTTCTCCAATGCATGAGGTCTCGTGTGCTCCAACACCTCTCCACTTCTGACTCCCATCAGCCCCCTTCCCTTCAGTCTTAGATAATGACCTTGACTAACAGCTCATGGACAACACCAAGAAAATAAGAACGTCCTCATTTTCCACCAAAATCAAACTCTATGTGAACCTGAATTAGTCTCTCTTTCTCTCTCTCTCTCTCTCTCTCTGATATAATGAATAGTGTTCCAGTTTCTATCAAATGTCAACCCCTGGACTTGTGTTCTACAGCTCATCACCACTTTCTTCTCAAGTATTATTACCATGTCTGCATAATCAGTTTCCTTTCTCTTTGAGGTCATTGCCACAAAAATACATAAATTCCTACCTTTCATCCTAAAAGACGCTTGTGCCTAGAATACTGACTCTACCATAGTAATGAGCACAGGTAGAGCCATGTGGAAGATTCTAAACACCAGTTTCCAGGAGGAACCAGGACACTTGGTTCCAGAATTGGATTAAGAAAAATATTCGGTGAGAATCTTGTAGTGCCAGAAAATAAGAAAGTATGTACACATACAGTCACAGAGAAAGAAAGAAAAGAAATGAAATGAAATGAAAAAATAAAGGTCATAGGAGGCAACTGAAAGAGGCTCCTTCAAAACAACTTGAGCAAGAGAATCAGTAATGGGACTACTGGACTAAAAGCAAAAGAATACAATAAATACCCGGGATCACATACTGATAAGCAATAAATAACTGAGTAATTGAACAAGTAATTTGCAAGCATATTAGCAGATAAATAACGGAGAAGATACAACTCTGCCTTAGAGAAGAATTCCAAGAAATAAATGTAGAGTGAATGAGGAAAATAGGAATTAGCATTAGACCTCCACAATAGTATTTGCTACAGAAAAAGTATACCAGAGGAGCTAAAATTCATGGGCAAAAGTATAAAGAGAAGCAGAATCTTTGCATGACTTCAAAGCATATCCTTCAAAACAGTTATTAATTACAGTGGGGAAAACAGTCACTTTGTAGTGGAGAATCACAGATGTCACCTCAGCCAGTAGCCAGAGTCACCCGACCAGTCTTGGGCCCCGGGTAGGAAACACATCATATTTGTGGCATCCTCTTTAATAAGACACACACTGTCTAACCCAGAAAAAACATAGGGCAAACTCAAATGAGAAGCATTCTACAAAATCACCAGCCTGTGCTCTTTCAAAGTTTCAAAGTCATGAAAGGAAAGCAAAGACTGAGGAACTGTCAGAGATTTGAGGAATCCAAGATTCAGGGCAGCTAAATGAAATCAGGGATTCTACATTAGGTCCTGGAACAAAATAGAAACATCCTAATGGAAACGCTAAATAAGTCTGTACACAATGCATCGTACTGTAGCAGACTGACTTGTTATTTTTGATAAATGCTCCGCAGTTATATAAGAGAGCAACCTAAGAAGATGGTTGAGGTGTATATGGCAGCACCCTGAAATAGTTTTGTAATTCTTCTCAAATCTAAAACTATCTCAAAAATAAAAATTTTAAGGAGCCACTTGACCTCTGTCTGCTTTACCCACTTACTGCAGTTTCCCGAAGGACTCTCCGGGCCCGGACCGTCTCCTCGCTTTCCATCTGCCACACCACTGCAGCTGGGCTGCGGCCTCTACACTTTCCCTACCTGCTCGCCAGTCAGTTCCCTGTTTATCCTGACCCACCTCCATCCCTCAGCTGCAGCAGTTTACCAGATGGAAACGCCTGACTCCTGGAAACATCGCCTTCTCGGGCGTTCACGTCAACACACATGCCCCGTTTTCTGGAGAGACACTGTCCTCCATCTCCGCTTCTGAGGTCTCCTAGCCCTTGAAGGTACTTTCAAAAATCTGGTTCTCCGCTCTGGACCACTCCCCCCGCCCACTTAGCCTTTCCCAATAGGTGAAGAGCTGTACGTGTGCGTTTATGTTCAGCCTCGATTGTACGCCCCCCACCCCCCGAAGGTGACAATCTTTGATTGTCTAAAGTGTCCTGCTTTTCTTGTGCTTGATGGGATTAAATCGGAGAGGGACACGTGTTCTGTGGTCACCTCTGCAGTATGCACCAAGCTTGGCTTTCAGCGATGAGCAAAGCACGTTCTGATCCCTTAAGTATTCTAGAGTGAATATCACAGCCCACTGGGAGATCTTAATTACCATTTTTGCCCAAAGCAATTAGGACTTTCACACTCTGAATTATATTATTGTTTCCAGTTACTTCATTTACAATTCAAAGAAACATTCTCCTCCTTAATATATTTAGAGCTCACATCCACTAACAGCACAGGATAGTAGGATTCCTGTGCAATTGAATATCTAGTTCGTGGATGAGATTATTTCTATTTTATTCCTCAATGGATACTTTGCATATATAATACATACTGGACTGAATCAATTTCTTGCCATATTTGGCCTAAGAAATATGGCAGGGCCGGGGATTTAGCCCAGTGGTTCCGTCGCCTGCCTTGCAAGCGCAAGGACCCGAGTTCGATCCCCGGTACCAAAGGAAAAAAAAAAAAAAGAAATATGGCAATATGTTAGTATGATTTGTTTCTATAAGAAAGAAAAAATATTATATGGTTAGCGTCATGGACCTTTGAGATTGCATTTTGAAATTTTACTGCAAGTTTCACACAACAACCGTACTGAAACAAGGAAACGTTAGGCACACGTTTGTGACAGTGTAAAAATAAAATTAAAAAAAATAAAATTATTATTATGATTTTGGATGGATGTGAATGGTTATCAATTTGCTTGTATTGATATGGGGCAACAGAAATGGGCAGCGATTAGTTAACCTACTATACTTTAATTCAGGCACTCCTGTTAAAAGTGGACAGGTAGAAATGTAAATGAAAATGCCACAGATTCATTACAAAGATCTTCTCCCCTGAGATCCCTCACCCCAACTGACCTTGGCTTTTTACTTGATGGTAAAAATGGAAGAAAAATTTTGAATCACATTTTAAGAAGACAAAATATAAAATAAGAATGTTGGTAAAAATCATATAAAACTCAGGTTCTTTGTAAGTGTCATTTTTAAACTACTGCCTCTCCGTATTACAAATGTCAGTTTTAGGCTCCAGTTGTTCTAAATAGGTTCTTAGGCTGCTGCCTGAACAAACGTGAAGGACAACTGTTTTGCAGTGTTGCAGATTTAAAGTAATTTCTGTATGTACTTACAGTCGCATGGTCAAGTCTTGTTAAGGCTATTACATATCTAAAATGTTATAGTAAAATATAATTTAGAAATCTTGAGTACTTTGTATCATTCAATCAATTTGTAGGTATTACATAGTTGCATCAAAAAACAATAGAATGCTCTCTTTCTACTTGAACTATTTATAAATCAAATATTTCAGCAAAGGCAAAATTAGAATATCCTTGTCCAAATACATATTAGACATTTAATTTTCTTTCTTACCAGTTGCAATGGAAAATAACATTTCTTACTTTCTTTTAAAATATAAAAAGTATTTTTACTTCACATAATTTATGTTAAAAGAACCATTTAGTCTGCATTCACAAGGAAATATGAGACAAAATCTTAATGTTCAGATACAATGGTTCTATAACTAGCCCAGGGTTCACTGATATTTGGCTATCTCATGCTAGCTGACTTGTCTATTAGGCAACATGAGGTTGTCCACTTCTCAGCATATTAGAGCTGTGGCACTGCAAGGAGCCATCTACTTTCTGCTTGCTCACCTCTACCTGGACTTCTCCTCCTGACCACCCCACTGTGCCTCCATGCCCATGTTCACAGCCAAAACACAGGCCCCCTTCTATTCTGTAAGACTTCATTAGGCTGCACATTTTTCAGAGAGAAGCCATATCTACTGCCAACAGGTTCAATGAACAGACATTTTCAGATTATATCAGTTAAGATGGGACATCTGCATCAACATCTCCATCTGTGAAGAGCTGCTATTTCATGCACCATGCTAAGCTTCTCAGAGAGGGTGGGAGAGGGACAATACTTTCCTAAATCTAGGAGAGCTTGAGTTTCTTGTTCAGGGACGCTTGAGCAGAACTCAAGATCACAGTCTTGTGATGTAAAAGCAGTTACTCAACAAATATTTAGCTAGTTTTAAATTTCTGGTGGATAGTCTCTGCATGGAGCATGGAAGTACCAACTGTATCATGTTTGGGAGCTAAGGAACCAAACTGATGAAGTAAAAAAGCCATACCAGTAGGGTCTTCTGATCCCATGCTGTGTTTTAACATTGCTTCTTCTAAGTTCTGTATTCTTGGCTCTGTAAATCAGAAATCTGATGTAGATGTGAGGTTAGCAGTATAGGCCGCACCTTGATTTATGTGTTATTTTTATTTTTGCTTTTTATTCTCTGCTTTTCCATACAACAGAAGCACTTTAAGCAGAAATAAAGATTTAAAAGAAACCAGGAAGCAAGAAAACGATATTTTTTTCTGTGCTACTTTTTTCCTGGGAGAGCTTGTTCAAAGCAGAACATTAAAAAATGAAGAAGAGACAGCAGTCTGTGAATGTTGCCATTTACTTCTAATGTGTCATTAGAGTATACAGTATCTGTCACTAACACTGCATCAAATAATCAAATTTCATGCCAGAATTCCTGAGACTAATGTTTGTGTCATTTCATTTTGTAGTTGTATTGCAAGTAAGTGAAAGCCAATTTTACCAATTATACTGCCATCATTTACTATATTGCATATAAACAATTATATTGGTGTCATCAAGAGAAGTAGTTAGAGTTTGATGGTCACACACACAAAGGTAGAGAATTGGATATAATAATAAAAGGCAGAGGAGTGGGAGAAACAGACATAGGGACTTGAAATGCTCTTTCTATGTTATTTATTTCAAACCTGAGAAAACAATGTTAAATAAGTTGATTCCAGCTTATATTGGCCCAAATAAACATTTAGAAAGGAAAATAAACTGTGCTTTAAATTGCCTTCATTATCTAAAAATTCTCAGTGAGAGTCTGGTTAATATAAACTAGCCTAGTTGCTGAAATATACCTAAGGCTAAACTGCCAATGATCTTATCTCTTGCCTAGGATGAACGGACTGTTTGTATTTATGGGCACATGGCTATGATTTTATCAGGGAGTAGAGGATGATATTCTTGAATTATTTTCTCTTTGTTTCTTAATGAATGGAAAGTAGTTTTTCTTCTTAACTGTTGAGATTACTTTTCAAGTCAGTTTTCAGTTTCCTCTCAAAGAGCAAGTGCCTCAAATTTCAGCTATTTTCAGGGCAGCCACTGGAGCAATTCTGCTTACACTGAGGTGCCTCAGTGAATTGCATTCAGTCTGAGATCACTGAACATAGTTCCAGGGATGCAAAACTTGAATACTTTCTCTTTAAATGAATTAAGATGGTCTTAAACTTTCCTAATACAAGATGATTTTTAAGTCCCTTTCTGGAAGATATTGATTTTTCCATGATTTACTTGATTCTGTATTTGCAAATTAAAGGAATCTATAGAAGCCACTCTTTGCCTTCAAATTACATTTGTCTTCATCAAGAGATCTACAACAGAGCTTCCAGATGGTGCTGAAATCTAACATGCACTGAGGAATGTTGGTCCTATTGCTTCTACACCCTTCATTTAAGAGAAATATTGAACTTCAGGAAATTTGAAATTATTATTCTGTTTTTAAGCATTTATATATAACAATTGCAACTAGTATGTTGAACAGGTGGGATTCAGTGTATTTAATTCCATATCATTTCATTTTTCTTCTACTTTTGCTTAACACATGTCAATGTGACAAACCATATTCTGCCCCTGGTTTAGAGCAGAGGCTGGTCTATGATACTGTTCCTCTCTGTTCATTACTGAAAAGCTCACTCTTGGTGGTAAGACACAAATTCAATTTCCCAACTACAATGCTCAGTTCCACATCAGTTTCAAAAGCCTCGTATCCACTGTTGCTGTTGCGTCTATTTTCTGCAGTTGCATCTCTGAAGGGGAGAACGTGGACTGGAAGGTGGAGGGGTGGGCTGGGTATTTCCAGCCTACACAGTGCCTTCCCTTCCATTCGGCAGATACTTCCATCCCTTCTGTGGCCAGACATCAAGGCGAGAGAGAGGCAGGGCCTGAGAGAACAGAAGTAGGGCTGCTGAGAGTTCTTACTCAGCTGTCCACGGTGATGTTCCTGGCTGGCCTCCCGAAGAAGAGTGAGACCATTATTTGGAGCTGACTGGCTCTCTGAAGGTTCTTCACCAGATCCCGGGTGGGTCTCACAACACAGTCAGTCCACTTGATTAGTGCAAATGGACTCTGTTTCACCATGGGAACCCTAATGACCTACTGCAGTTCCTTCTCTGACAAGGACCATTAACCTCTAGGAGGCCTTATCAGGTAGGCTACAACATGAACCTCAGTTGGCCCTCTCTCTTTCGGGGGCCTGCACCTACTTCTTGAGAAACAAGTGTGTGGAAAAAGAGACTGATCCAGAGCAATGGTATCACTTCTTACTCTTTGGTCAGCCTTTCAAGTCTCCAGGCAAGAGCCAATTTCCCCACTAATTACAGAGTGTGTAGCTCAGGTTTGCCGTGTGGCCCAGTAGAAGGTCTTTCTTTCTTGGATCTTTTCCAACTTGGACGCCCCCTTCGGAGTGGGGCTTTAGTCCTGCCTGTAACTGCATTAAAGTTCACTTCATTTTCTTTTCTCAGCTTTCCTAATCTCATGCCTTTATCCACTTAAGTGAGAAGGAGTTTTATATAATTTCTTTTGTAAATTCAACACAGTCCTGTCCTGTTTTGGAATTCGGCATCTTCACGTGTTTTTGTGCATCAGTAAAGATTTCCAATTTAACATGTATTATGATTTGAACTAAAATATCTCCCCAAAGTTTCAAGTGTTCAGAGTTGGGGCTTTGGAAGGTGAGCAGATTAGAGGATGCCTATACCCATCAGTAGATCTATCCACTGATGAGTTCAAGCATAGTGTGTTATGAGGCCATACTGTCTAGTGGGAAGAAGTAGGTAGCTAGGGCCGTGCCTTCAGAGGGTCAAACTCTCGCTCTGGCTCTTTGTCTGTTGTCTGCCTCTGGCCGCCACTAAGTGAGTCAGCATCCTCTGCCATATCCCTGCACCATGGTGGTTCTGCCTTGGAGCCTGCTGTCCATGGACTGAAACTCCTGAAACTGAGCAAGACTAGCTCCTTGTGTATGTCAGATATTTTGTCCTAACGTAGGAAAAGTGACTAATGCAATATCCTATTATACACTATTTAAATCACCTAACAGCAGTCAATAGAAGATTTTCCTGTCAGAATTTTTATTAAACATCAAATATAATTACATATTGACAAAATGCTTTGAAGTTATGTCTAATAAAAGTAAGCATTAGTTTTCTTATCACAATGAAGAGCTCATTAAGCCTATAGGCAATTAGTATTTAAATGAAGTATGTAATGAGTTATTTACTAATCTGTCTTTTATGATATGTTTGTAAAGGTATTAATTATTTGGCTAGGTAGTGAAAGGATTAGCTGTAAAACAGCAGGTAGGGTTTACCAAGAAAAATGCAGCACAAGTTTTGATTCAGATAACAAAACATCAACTACATTTCTTAATTTTGAATCAATTGATATTCATGGTATATAGTCTTGAAATTTTATTAAATCTGTAAATATGGAAAGTAAAAATATTCCTTTGACTTCACAGTGATGTTTTAATTATTTTTATTATTATTTAAAATTCACCAAGCAGCAGTGCTAAGCAAAGCCATAATTTAATGTTTATCAAATGCTGTAAAGTACTTAGATAAGAGGAACTAATCTAATAATATTGCATTTAGAAATTTAGACTACTACTTACCAAAATATTTTTCTTATTTGGCTAATTCTTGTTATTTTTTTCAAAGTTTGAAATGTTGCAAATACTGTCTTTTTACAATCCTTTTGTTTAATTTATTGTTCATTCAAGATAAAAAATTTTATAACCATTGAATTATATTAAAGACTATGAATTTATGATAAATAACTGAAGCCAAAAGGTGCTACGTTGACTATTGGACCTTTAAATGCCCTTTAGGACCCTTCAGTCACTTCTCTTGCTTTTAGCACTTTAGGTAAATAATGTTATCAGTCTGACAATTTTAGCACAGAGAAGCATCTTTACGTGATCTAAACACATAGTTCATATCTTGGTTTTCATTTTGGTCAGGCAATTGTGAATGAAGGTCTTTATATAGTACTTGTATTCAGAGGACCTGAATTTGTATTTTCAATCAGACATTTACCAGTTGGCCAAGCCACCTCTCCAAGCCTCAGTTCTTTAGATGAGGGTAAATATCCAGAGAAATGAAATAATTTATGTAAAACTGAAAAATTGCAGTATAAGGTTAAGTATTTTTATTTCTTCTATTTTTCTATCATCATACTTTATCTTGCTTGAACTTAAATGGAAAACAAGAGATCTGAGACTATTTGGACTTTTTAAATCTCACTTTAACTTTACTAAAAATGAGTGTATGACATGAATCACATGCCACTTATCTTATTATGAAAAGAATGCTCCCCCTTAAATATACATAATAAATTTTTCTATCATCTCATTTTTATTTTACCAAAAATTTCCATCACATCATTTATCTATTTTCTTTATTTTTTTTAATTCAGTCATTTTTATTTAAATGTAAACTTTAATTTTAAGATAAACTTCTTAGACTGAATTGATAAATAGTCAAATATATAGTGGTTTTTTTCTAATTGTTTCCTTTCCACATGCTCAGTCCTTATGGTTATAGCATTTAAAAAGCTATGTATTTTCTTAAGTATTTGTATGTAACAAAGAAGCTTAAAGACAGAATGCAAAGCAAATGCCATGATGTCTACAAATGAAATGTACAAATATACTGGTTACACATTGGTCCTATTCTGATACTACCTGAAAGATGTTATCACAAGTCTCTGATGCATGTCTCGAAGGAAATGGATGCCAGCGTTAGGAAAATAATTTAAACAACTGTTAACCGGGGTCTCTCTAATTTATATCACAGATGGGATTGGCAGAAAATATTGCTGAATGTTTGAAAAACATGACCCAGTCTTTCCCTAATTGGGGATGTTCCTAATTGCATAATAATTGGTTTTCACAGTTGAATGTCACAGTATTAAAGACATTTGCCAAAGTATTAGCTCTAACACCATACTTTGCTAAAATGAATCTTTCCATAGACATTTCCCAAAGCACACGGTATAAGAATGGCTATCATTATAGAAGGTTATATTGACCGAGTACTTAATATGTCCTACACACTGGGATAACCCTTTATATCCACTAATTCACTCAGCAACTTACATAGTTCCATTATCTTTTCTACTGTAAGAATGAGGAAATCAGACCTTAATGAGTTTATGTTAGTTAATTGTGCTATCCTGTTCAAGATTTTAGCCTTTATGTTATTCAAACTTCCAACCTACACTGTTGCATAGTTCTTCTCTGAAGAAGTTCTTAAAGGGACAGTAAGACAAGATATTTTAAATAATCATCACTACTAACAGCATACATATTTTAGAAATACAAATCGACCCAAGGGTATCTGTGCATGTATGTGTAAAAGCAGAAATAACACTCAGGAAAGCTAGGTAATACTTAACCGAACACTTTGCAGTACATTATCTCATGATCTCTTCAAAAAAGCATCTATGGGGTACATATTCTTACCCCAGCTTCAGAGACATATGAGGGTGGTATATCCTATACAGTTACACATACCTAGTCCACATCTATGCTTGGGTAGAAACCCAGGTCTGTTTCTCTGCAGTACTTTTGTTCACCACCACCCTAGTGAGCTATATTTCCTTTAAAGAAGGAACATGGATCATTGCAGATGCAAAAACTATCAGTGGGTAACAGATAGTGAGAAAGAGCTTTATAACTGCTGGCATATTTAATTCAAGGAAACCACTTTCAAAGAAAAAAGCAAATTAGAAAATCAGCTTATTTAGACCCATGAGCCTGAATTTCTTAATTTGAATTTTTTAATTGCCTATCTGTACATCAAATTTAATAGAGCTGTTGTATGTGAGGAAGTTGCCTTGTCATGCGGAATTTGTCTGAAATTTAATTCATAAAACTTTTAAGTATTTGCACAAACTAGTCAAATTGTTTTTTTTTTTTATAGCCCACTATAGCCTGCTATGCTTTCTGGCTACATCATTAATTTGCTTAGATATTAAATGCAAAATCCACATCCTTTCTGTTACAGAAGACACTAAGCATATTTAATCATAAATACTTTAAAACCTTGGTGTTTAAATAATATCTTCAAGATTGAATAGAAGAGAACTTGAAAATCTGTGATGGATCTTGCCATTTTCCTTAGTCACTATTAAACAAGTTTATTAAAATAACTGAACAAATTAATTACAATATAATTAAAATTGTTCTTGCTGATTTTAACAAGAAGTTTATTATAAAGTAATAAACACATTATCTGGATTGAATTTATGAAATGTGATCTTATGTGGAGAATTATTCCAGATGATTGATTCGATTAATCTGCGCATGTCCAAGAGGAAAATCCAGCAAATGCAGGCTTGCATACAGATATGCAGGAATAAAATGAATGACTGCATGGAAAAAGGAATATCTTGAAACGGAATGCAATAATAAGAGAGGCAAGAGAGATGTTATATAACCTGAGCGATTTCCACAGTGGCTCTGTAGTGTAGACCTAGGTCAACTTCAAGAAAAGTGAATTTTTTCCTGAATCAGTTCTCTCACTGCACAACAGTAGTACTGAAGTTTATAATCTTGAAAATAAAAAAATTTCCATATTTCTGATTATACAAAAATTCAACAATTCATATACTAAATGATTTCCTAGATCTCTACTAAGTGCCTAAGGTGTGTTATGCAGTGAAAATATAGATACAAGACATGATCCTTGGCTTGTGATTCATTGGAAAGAAAATTAATTTCATGCACAAGCCTGACAAAGATTATACAAAAGTGTGTAAGACACCTGAGCAGGTGTGGTGGCGTTCGCCTGTTATCCCAGCTCTTAGGAGACTGAGACAGAAGGATCATTACTTAAAACACAGCCTGAGCTACATAGCAAGTTCAAGAGCAGGCAGGACTAGCCAAGACCCTGTCTCAAAAAACAAAAGAAGAAACAAGCAAAAATTTGAAGTCATAAAAGAAGGAATGATTTTTCTATAAAAATAGCAATATTATAAAACAAAAAACAAGAAGAAATAAAACAAGAAGAATAGACTATGAAAATATGCAATTGAATATTCTGAAGGAAAAATATATTCAATGAAAAAAGAACAAATTATGAATAAAGTCTAGTTTAATTTAGGTAATGAGAAAATTAATATATAAAAATCTAATACTGCAGAGTCAGTTGAGAATGCAGCACCCAAACATACAATAATTAGCAGTGCTTTAAAATGCAGTTAAGGGGCATGATCAACAGTAAGGATTTTTTTTAAAGACAAAAAATGAGTTTCCTCTGAAGCCAGCGGAGGCAGCAGAAGATAAACAAATTTCTGAAGAATAACTGAAAACCTTCCAAATGGATATGTTCTCAAATGCGAAAGTGTTTTCCGAGCATTAGGTGAATAATATGTCCAAACATACCAAAAGGATGTCAGGTTGAAACAAAGAAGTAAATAAATGATTAAACAATAAATTTCTAAAATGGAAGAGACAGATGATTTGCAAGACCATTCGTAGAGAGTAGATTTTTTTCTTATGCAACAATTAATAGAGAAGAAAACAAAACAATATCTTCAAGTTGATATAGAAATGTGACTGTGGAAAATTTTAACCCTGCTAAACTGAAATTAGGATAGAGACAACTTGGAAAGATAGTCATCACTGCAGATGCTTAGCAAAAGCCCCCAGATTATTAAAGATGAACTTAGCAGTAAACCTAGTCACAGGGGAGAAAGGACAGGAGGATGGGGGAAGGGACTCCAGACTTCGACATCTTGCTAAACTGAATTAACTGTTGGCAGCAAAATGATGGGAAGCAGATGAGTGTAAACAAGCTGTCTGAAATATGTGAAAATAGGGAAATAATAACAGTAACTATAGAGTAGGTCAATGATGGCAAACCTTTTAGAGACAAGTGACCAAACTGCAACCCAAAATTCACTTACTGCAAAATGCCAGCGGTGCAATTCAACCCGAAGACTGAGGTTTTGGTTTAGCAAAAAGAACTCATACATTAACATCTTTCATCTTAGGGGAAAAACAATAATGTGTGCCATAGGTTTGGTATCACTGGAGTAGGAAGAAAGCACAGATTATAAAAGTGGACAAATAAATGAGATATTATTCTGCACTTACTCTTAGGAAATATATATCTAGAAAACAAAGTTATATCAAAAATAATTTTGAAAAATGTACAAGGCCAACATTTCTAACAACAAATGTTGACCACCAAGATACAGCTGTATTATTTTCAGTCAGTGTAGAATTTAAGCAAGAAGTATCCATATGGATAAAAAGATAGACTACATTGGAATAAAAGGAAATAGTCACGAGGTGAATATAATAAAAATGAGCCTGTTTCTACAACATGTCCTAATAAACATTGATGAGGGGAAAACAGGAAGAAAAAACATTAGAATTTGACAAAGCAATCAACAAATTCACAATGATAGCTGCAGAAACTGATAAATTAAGCACTCATAAAAGATGATAAACATGGATTTAAAATGCAAACCTGTTTTAATACCTCTGAACATGTCGCTACATATCCTATGTGTGTGTGGGTTTACAAAATCACTATGCCCAACAAAGTAAAATTGCATATTTTTAAAACAGCAAGTAAAACAATTATAGCAACAGAGTTCAGGGAATGAAGAAAACATGGGGCTACATAACTGGAGGTACTAGTAAGCAGATCTGACCAAGGAGAGAACTATAATGAGTTTGTGGATATTTATTACTTAAAATCAATTTTATCACATGTAGAACAAGCTCAATTCAGGGTCATCGGCATAGCTCTCTAGCTCGTTGCTATGATTTGTAGGATGTTAATTGCCTCTTCCTGCAGCTCTGACTCAGTGCAGGGGAATTTTCCAGCGATCCCGCTGAGACACTGATCGCTGATCAGTGACAGGATTGAAGCCCTAATCAGCTCACAGGTCAGGCATGCACTTGGGAACAGCACCAGGTCTTGGTAGACGAAGGTAGAAGAGAGGAAGCTTTCTGGTTTTTTGCCCTCTTTGTAGGACCTGCTTCTCCCCTTGCACGTGGTCGCAGGATTGGTCTGCATTCGCCTTCTTGGGGCAGGGAGGCCCCATGATAAAACCCTGTCAACAATCCTCTGAGGGGGCGTTTGAAGTTTCAAATACACAAAAAAATCTCACTAGAGATGGCTGGCTGAGTAATGTGGGCTTCCCTGCGAGTCGTGCTTATTTGCTTTTGTTTCACGTTTGTTTTGCTTTTTTAAAATTTGTTTGTTTGCCATATGGACTCATGGAGGAGGCATTTCGTAAAGACAGAGGAAAAAGGAAATTAATAAAACCACGTTTCCTGTGAGAAGCAGCAAAGAAACCTGTGAGAGAGGCTGATCATCAGCAGTTCCAGTCTCTGTTTGAAGCCAAGCAGCCCTGAGCCCTTGAAATATATGAAACACTCTTGGATCCTTATGATCAATTCTCCTTTTGGGTTAGCAGCTCATGCATTTTTCTGTTAGTAGCAATGGAGCTGGTCCTCACTCATTCAGGCAGGCTCAGGGAACAGGGTTACCAGGCCGCCACATGGTCAGGAGAAGGCCACGGGTGAAGGGCACATCCACCTGGCTTCCAGTGCAGGGCTGGGTGTCCCCTGGGCACAGGGAGGTCACTGAGGAAGCTCAGTGCAAGCCTAGATATAGGCCCTTGGGAGGACAGGGAAGCTCAGAGTCCTGCTGTCAGAGTGTTGCCCAGGGCTGGCCTGCGGAAGGTGTAAACAAACAAACAAATCATCCACAATAAAGACTCAGGTCCCAGGGAGCCTCAGGGCAGAAAATATTCAAGAAGCCTTGCTAAAAAGAAGAAACCCTTGCACGTGAATATTTTTACAATTCTTTATCATTCCCCTCTTTCTTGTGTGCTTCTTGCGTTCAATAGTCATTACTTGGGAGTTTGCATTTCTTACTGAGCGATTTCTAATCCAGTAGCCCTCTGCCCTCTGCCCTTCTGAAGCCACTTTGCCCTCTGCCCACTTTGTCACTCTCTTGGTGAAGGACAGTCCCCTCAGGCCTGCTCCCTGGCCTGCCATGGCCACTGCCATCAGCCAGCCACCCCAGCATCCTCAGCCTTCTCAGGAGAGTGAAACATTGATCCATCTCTTCCCTAGCCGGAGCCCTGGCCTCATGCCTGGGGGAAGCAGCGAGAAGGCAGGGGGAGTCCATAGGCCTGTCTTCCTGAGCCTGTCCTCACCCCTCTTTCCTGGGCCAGAAAAAGAGAAGCTTGCCTGCTGCTGTCAGTGGAGCCAGCCGAGCTCTGGGCATCTCTCAGCAAAGACTGAACTTGCATCAGAAGCAAACTTACGTGGCAATTATTTCAGGTCACTGTATTATCACTGTCCTCCTGGGAGTAAGCAGATACAGAAGTGACAGGGAGCCTAATGAGATATCAGTTTGGGAGCATGCAAGCAGCAGAAATCCCATATTTCTGAAGGGCAACCTGGTGATTCATGGGCTTTCTAATTAAAGAAAGTCATTGGCTTGCTTTCTAATTAAAGGAAGTCATTGGCTTGTTTGTTTTTTTATTCAGAGATCTCACATCACAACTGACATTCTGTAACATAATTGTCTCGTTTTAAAGGCCAGTCCTATAGTTAAAAAAGAGAACTACAGACTTGGGTACGGAACTACACAGAAACAAGTGAATTGAACTACAGATTTAGAATTTCAGTGTGATTTAATTAGTGAACCAACCTAACTGTCTCTTCTCAGAGCCCTCGGTAAACTGAGCAGGCTGCTAACTGCTGTCCTAGATAAAGAATGGATTGGATCTTTGCCAGTACCATGCTGTTTTAGTGCCCATCAACTGGAAACTGGATAAAGAAGATGTGTTTTTTTTATAAAATGGAGTACTACTCAGCCATAAAGAATGAGAAACTAGAGTCATTTATAGCTAAATGGATGCATATTGAGGCCATACTCTTAAGTGAAGTAAGTAAGACACACATGTGTAAATACCAAATAGTTTCTCTAGTGTGAGAGACTGAGAGTGTAAAGAAGGGCTAAAAGGATTAATAACTAATAAATGATACTTTGAAACTGGAAAAGGTCCAAAGGCGTAGGGGTGGTGGGAGGAGATGAGGAAAGGAAAGAATGGAAAGGAAAAATTATGAGAAATGAAAAAAAAATGGAAACAAAGTATGTAAATAGGGAAGGGTTTAGGGGTGAAGGGCGCACAGGTAATGAGGAAAAAATAAGAACCAAGATACATCATGTACAGGTACAAGCACCCAATAATAAATGTAAATGTATTGTATACCTAAAATGTACCAAGAAAAGAATTTAAGAAAAAAAAAAAAGAATGGATTGGATGCGATCCTTGCCCCAAGGCAGCTTAAAATTTAGTTGGAAGGGTACAATTAGTACAGGTAAAGCCTTAGAGGAAAAAAAAATGAGATTCAACTCTCATGGTAGGATCTTCAAGTGTGCAAAGAGCTGAGAGAGATTAGTTCCATGAAAGAGGTAACCACTGAAAGAGACAGGGATAGGTTACAGAGAGAAAGGGGGAGGTGCTTATAATAATGCCAATAAATTACATGTCTATTTCTTAGATGTTCCAAAGTTTGTTTCTGTAGAAAAAAATTAAGATATCCTGTAATCTAAACCAAGCATCTGTCCTTCTCAACCACACCTATTGCCTTTTGACATGGAAAAGGTTTAGTAGGTAGCATTGGTTCCCACAGAGCATTGTGCTACTTTCCGCTTAACAAATTTACCGAAGAAGGCAAAAATCATGCAAGCACTACAGATCCACTGGCAGGATTTAGGGGCCATTTATGGGTCCTGTGAAGGAGTGGAATGTCTGTGGCTCTCCTAAATCTTCACCCTCTGTGTGATCGTGTTGGGAAGAGGTGCCTCTGGTGGTGATTTCGTCGTGATGATTAACCCTCCTCACGAGTGGAGTCACCAGAAGGTGTCATCCCTTCCAGATGTGGGGACACAGGATGGCCATCTGTGAACCAGGAAGGGGGACTCTGACCTCGAATCTACCTGCTTCCTGATCTGAGGAAGTAGGGCTGAGTCTATCCGTCTGTACATTTTCCATTCTTTGGACTCTGAGTCAGGCACTTTGGTTAGATCCACTACAGCCGAAGATTCCGAAGTCCCAGCTGATGGCACACAGACACTGAAAAATGCCCAGAGTTCACATCTCTGCACCCTTCCAGTGCCCCGAAGGAACACCAGTTAATCAGCAGGAGCTGTGAGGTCAGCATGGTCTGGGAGACATCAGCAGCATGGAAGAAAAGTGGCCTGTGCCTTCTCTGAGAGGAAGCTGTGCTGCAGCGAAGACACCCTGGCTCGCGGGGTGAGTCCACATCAAAGTGGGGGAGAGGGTGGACATCCTCATGTGCCTGCCCACCACTTCCTAATGAGGAAGGAAATCCCAAGTCCCAGCTATTTCCATGGTCACAGCTTTTGCATGCTGCAGGGTTTGGCTCTTTAGGAACTCAGTGAGCCTGAGGGACGGCAAGGTCAATGCATCAAGGGTTCCCTGCAAGCGCAGACAGCAAAGGCGGGGTTGGACTCCCAGCCCTCCCAGCGCCCTCAGCGCTGAGGACCGGCCCAGCTCCCAGCACTCTGCCTTGGTTTGGCCACGTGCTTTTCCAGCAGTTCCTGGCCCTGCTGGGCTCCTCTCAGAGCTCTCAGCAAGCAAAGACTGCACTCCCTGGGTCCCTTCCCTCCTTCTTCATACCTGGCTTACTCTGCGGATGATTTCTTCTGGGGAAGAGGTTGGAGGCCTTTGTCCACGAGAACGGGTGAGCTAGGCCTTCCCAAACCCTCTCCCTCATCTTGATGCGCAGACAAATTCTGCGGTCTTTGAGTTGAAGGAGACCGGAAGATGGGGCTTTGCTTGAAGGGGAAGTGACCACTGCCTGTGCCCTCTCTCCAGGTTTGCTTCCATGGGAACCACAGAGCGAGGCCCTCAGGAGATCTGCTCACCTGCAGGGACAGTGGGCTCTCAGCTCCCGTGCCAGCCCCGGCCCTGCCATCTCTCCATATAAAGCGATCCCAGGCCTCTGGGAGCAGGAATACAAGGGACAGTGCTCTCTGCACCTTCCTCTCTCTTCCACTTGCCCTAGAGATTATTTTCTGCAGTCACTCAGCAGGAGGAGGCAGGGAGACCCCTCAGTGCCTGAAAGGGAAGATAGGCAGCCCCTGCCTGCACTTTCTTTCCTGCATTTTGTGCCCTGGCTTATTTTAGCATTGCCCAGAGGTCTCCCTGCTGGGAAGGTCTGAGACTTCTTGTCAAAGTAAGTCTGGACCCTCCACAGCTATCTCCCTAGCTTGCTACAGTAATAAAGCCAGTGTGGTTTCTGCCCATGTCCAGTGCACGATTCCTGCAGTCCTTCTCCTGTGGGACTGGCTCCTAAATCACCTACCTCTGGGGGTTAATGGAGCTCTGCACTTGCGAGTCTCTAGCACCACACGGAACACAAAGATGGCTTTTAAATGTGCACACATTCAGCAGCTATCTTGGCAGGCTCACAGTGAGCAGCTGGATCAAAGTTAGTGTGGAGCAGAATAAGAGGGCACCTATAACCTATGCCTCCTGGCTTCTCTGCACAGGAAGAAGGAACTGGGACAGACATCAGACATTTTGACTTCTCCAGTGCATCAAAAGGGACCGGCTTCTGGTCTACCTCTCTCAAGGCAATGGCACGGTTTGACATTGTTTAATTATGGGAGGCCACTGAAGGTGAAGATGGCAGAATGGCCAAGCAGGGTTTGGGGGCACCTAGCTCTGTGGGTAGGTGACTGAGGCAGAGCATCTACAGGAGATGAGTCTAGCAAAACTGGATGAAGAGGGTTCTTTCATCTAGTGAGTAGAACCCAGAATACAGTCAAGGGAAATGAAGAACTAGGGAGATATGCTCCAAATATGAGAACAAACTAAATCTCCAGAAGCCAACCCTGGTGAAAAGGAGATACCAAATCTACCTGACTCGAAATTCAAAATGACAGTCATAAAGTTACTCAGTGATGTCAGGAGAGGGACGCAGGGACAAAGTGAGAACTTCAGAGACAGACAATACGGAGCTGAGTCGTCAGGAATGAGATCCTTGAGCTGAGAAATTCAGCAACTCACCTTAAGAATTCAGTAGAGGGGTTCAACAGCAGACTAGCTCAAGTGGAAGAAAGCATCAGCAAACTCAAGCACAGGACAGTTTAGCAAACTTGTGGGCAGCTCATTGGAAATCATTCAATATCGACAGCAAAAGTAAAATAGTATGTGAAAAGAGAGGAGACAGCCCGAGTGACAGACATGACACCGTAAAGTGGAATAACATGTACGTTAATGGAGTGCTAGAAGTAGGGGAGGGTGAGAGAGAGAGAGAGAGAGAGACACACACACACACACACAGACACACAGACACACAGACACACAGACACAGAATATATTCAGAGAAATAATCACAGGCTGGGGATTTAGCTCAGTGGTTTTGCTGCCTGCCTCACAAGTGCAAGGACCCGAGTTCCATCCCAAGTACCAAAAAAACAAAAAAAAAGGAAAGAAAGAAAGAAAGAAAGAAAGAAAGAAAGAATGACAGAAGACTTCCCAAGCCTGGAGAAGGAAATTGAAATCCGGATTCAGAGAGCTCAGCACTTCTACGATACACCCAGTGTTACATAAGCCAAAATATATCATACTTAAAGAGCTAAAAGTTCCAGCCAGAGAGAATATTGAAAGCTTTCAAAGCAAAAGTGCCTGTTGCTAATAGTCTACCATAATAATAACCACGCTTGCAAAGGTCAGGGGCCGCTGCCTGCCATGTCCCCTCTTCTTAGATTAATCCTTCCACTTAACACCCGTCTCCATCACCTCTCAAAGCTTAAGCCACGCTTTTCTCACTTACGAGGATGGGTGCTGCATTGCCTCTCCCAGATTTCCTTCCAAGTCTGTTTCCTGCAGCAATCACTTGCACACTTCCCATCCATGCTGTCTCATGCTTCTTGTGACCCAGGTAAATAGCAGGTGCCTCAGTGTGTGGGAAAGTATAATCCTGTGTCTAATAGAACCACTAGGTCAGTGTGGGGCAGAGACAGGTAATTAAAAACACTTTAGTTATTTTAACTGACAAATAATATTTGTTTGTATTTATGATTTGTAGTGGGATGACTTGGTCTATGTATTAATATGCATATCCCTTTAGCAACTTATTTATTTTTCTCGTCGTTAGCATTTTAAAAATTTAGTCTTTTAGGAGTTTTGAAATATATAATTCATTATTATAAAATCTGACCAGTCCACAATAGAATCACTAAAACTTATTCTTCTCACCTAACTGAAATTTTCTAATGTTTGATCACCCTTGTTCCTTTTCCCATCCCCTGTCTTCCCTCTCCCCTCCTGGTCTCTGACTTTCTACTCTCCATTTCTGTGAGACTAACTTTTCTGGATTCAACATATAGTGGGATCACATAATATTTGTCATTCTGTGTGCAGCTTACTTAACTTGGTAGAATGTGCTTCAGTGCCATCTATGATGTCACAGATGACACAGTTTCCTGTATTTAAGACCGACCCCCCTTCTTGGCACTAATTCCATTTATGAGAGATTGTGAGCTACTTACTTCCCTCATGACACAATTACTTCCAAATACCATCATGTTGGGATTAAGGTTGCAGCCCGTAAGTATCGGGACACAGACTCTCAGTCCGTTGAAGTTTGATGCGGTGCCGCAGACAGCTGCCTCTGCACCTGTAGTGAGTGTGGGCTGCCACACAAGGGGAGAGGCCGCAAGAAAATCAGAGAAGCACAGAGTCATGGTGTAGAGAATGTCTGCTCTTCTTGCTTAGCCATTGCCCACTCCTCCTGTTCTTGGTCATACTGCCTCAACTTACCGTGGGGTCACCTTTCCCCGAGGGTCAGCGCAGGGGTTCTGGGCTGCGCGTGAGGAGTGGGGATAGGACCCAGACCCGGCGGATCGGTTCTCCTCCCTCAGAGCACAGAGGCTAATCCAGGCCGAACACACTGTCCTTATGCAGGGCAAGAAAGGGAAACTAAATGACCTGTCCCCTGGTGAGGCTAAGAAGAGCTACTTTCCATAACTAGTGAGAAGGAGACTCTGTTTCTCTTTGCTGGGTTGTTGGGCTGATGGGCAGAAGGAAAAACCTATCTAGAGGAGGGCTAAGGTGGAGAAGTGAAGTCTTAATGTTGTTGGGTCTACATCAGCTCAAGCCCTATAGTAAATTATATTACATTTTAGTAATATGAGCAATCCTTCTATCCTTCTTGCCATTGTTATGTGTAATTTCTCATACTACTTTGAGGTAGGTTTCTGCTTTTCATACACACACACACAGACACACACACATAAAATGTTAAGCCAGAAGGTGATCCTACAATTACTCCTGAGGTAGAAGAGATAATTTCTTTACCCAAAAGGAAGCATGTAATTAACAGTTGCCAGGATAATTAACTGCTTATACTGAATTAAACATGAACATAATTTTACAATATAGCATACTTTAAATCACATTCTTAGCCTCTTGAATATGTTTTCTGAGTTGACTCTTTAAATTTAAACAAGCTCTGGCTTTATTCTTTATGAAATGTTTTTGTTTGAAAACTTGTTTAGGCTACAAAATTCTATGAATCTGCAATCTTAGTTTATCCTGTATGACGTTTCTCAATTGCTTTAAAAATAATCCGTGTAGACTTTGTTGATTTTTTGTTGGTAGGTTCTACATAGTGAAGATCGGTCCATCTTTTTACTCAAATAGTAGGCAAAGTTGATAGGATTTTTAAAAATGTTTTCTTTTAAGGATTTCTGCATATTTAATTTCTTCAAAAATTATGTAGTTTCATATTAGGGGAAGCATGAATTTTGGAGAGTTCTCCAAAATATTGATAATATTTTTCTATTTGGAGTAATCTCCATTATTGAAACTGTTTTAGGGTAGTAGATTTGTTTTAAACAATGGGCAATGATGATCCAGTGACAGTCAATTATATGTAAAGAAATGTCTTGGGCAAGCAAATACCTAACACATTTGTCCAAAGTGTCAAACTTGTGAATGTTTGCTTAACAGGACAAAACATGGCAGTGCAATATTTGACTTAATCATTTAAGAAACAGAAAATATGTATCAACATAAATAAGTAAATCTAAGGTAAACTCAGGGCAAAGTCAATGCTGAGGACAAATGATCTGATGGTTTCTATGCCAGAAACAATTAGATTTCTTTTGATTCTCCTTTCTTTGCAGCTGTTGAGTATATCTTTCTCTCAGCATCCCATTGGAACAATCTTTGTTCAGGCTTCAACATTTCTCCATGGGTTGCTCTAACAGCTTCTTAATGGATCCCAGGGATCCATCGCTTAGTTCTTCCAAGTAAATCTCACAAGGCTGATCTTCTCTGGCGTGAAGCTAATCATGTCACCAGGCACCCTTTGGGTAGAGTTGAACCTCTTGCATGGGAGCAAGTTACATGCTAATCTGCTGGCTGTGGAGCTCTCCAAGTTCACTATTTGCCACTGTCTGCCTTATGTTCTAGGTGCCAACTACACACAATTCCCTGTGGTGTGATCCCACTCTGCCCGTGAGGCACTCCCGACTCCCTTTACTCACCCTGCATGGCCCAGCTTAGCCTGTGCAGGGCTCTGCACGACAGTCCTCACTCACTTGCCATTGTAATCCATTTTCTCTGCCACAGCACAATGCCTCACTCAGAGTGGATAATATGCAAAGAAGAGAAATTTCTTTGGCTCATGGTTATGGAGGCTGGGAAGTCCCAGCATCGTCATCACAGGGTGAAGGACATCACCTGGTGAGGGTGTGTGAAAGAAGGACAGGTAGGGGCAGCTTCTACCTTCCCTAACAAGCCCACAGTGGCCTTAAACCATAACAGTACTGGCCTCAATGTGTTCAAGAGGAAGGTTCCCCAGGACCTACCTACCTCTTAAAAGTGCCATGTTCTCATGCTCTCGCAGTGGCCATTAAACTCTGAGTCAAACCATGGCTCCTGTGTACCTGGACTGGACAACTGGCATCTTTTCCTTGTCTCAGTAGCTCATCAACTGCAGTCACAACATTTATCAAGCTCTATCATGGTGACTACTGCTTTTCCTCCCCCACACGGCTCCAGGACTGAATAATATGTATATTATAGGAGTTCCTGTATTTGTTCAACCACAACTAGCTAAATTTACAAACAAATGAGAGTTTTATCTTAGCAAGCCATTCACAGAAGAAGTGAATGTGAATCCTCTCTAGGACTTGACCATAAGAAACTACATAATTTGAGGCAAAAGTCAAAAGCAAATTCTGGTGTTAATGAGATACATTTAGCAACTTTTAACATTTGGAGAAGTTCAGGGTATGGGAATAGCTTACCTTGTTGCTAAAAATAGAGCTACTGAAGCTTCAGACATTTCAGTTACCACAGAGTAGTTGATTTGAACAAAGCTTAGAATACAAACACAATGGCAAGAGGAAAATCATATTCTTTGCTGATATTCTTAAATATTATGTGGTGTTTTCACCAGAGTAAGCACAAAGAAATAAGAATTCAAGTTATGTAAAAAAAAAATCCCACTAAAATGTCATTGTGGCTTGTCCTTATTTCACAAGAAACTGTATTGACTATGTAGCCAGTGATTTTGTAAATACAAGACCTTGTATTGATTTGCCTGTTTGTTCTAATTACTTTAAAGTATGGGTTATATAATAGCTGTGGGTTGGATACTTATTTCCAGTTCTGTAAAGAAAGGTACATCAGAGTGTTAGTTTCAAGATTTCTATGTAACATGGTATAAGGAGCGCGCTATTTAAGGCATGAAGTACAAAAACTTCTTCCTGGAATAACTGAGGCACTATAGTAAATAAAAATTCAAATCAGAGGGTTAGTCTTGGAGTTATATCTTTCTCACTATTGTAGTGACAGTTTATTATTACATATGCATATATAAACTTGTCTTAGTTACTTTTCTTATTACTGAGACTCAATAATTGATACCCCAACTCTAAGGAAGAAAGGTTTATTTTGGCTCACCGTTTGTCAAGGTTTCAAATCTAGATGGCTGGCTCCAAGGCAGGGTAGCACGGGAGGGGCTTGGTAGAGGAAAAAACAGCTCATGGGATGGCCATCAGGAAGGAGACAGAGATCAAGGGAGGAGGAGGGAGATCCACCCTTCCAGTTCATGCACCCCGTGTTCCACTTCCTCCAACCAGGCTCTACCTCCCAAGATCACACTTAGCTATAAACTCTCAGTGAACTAATCCACTGATGAGTATCACACCTCCATGACCCAGTCACCTCCCAAAAGCCCCTTCTATGAGGATTTGGGGGGACATCTTGATACAAACCATAACAAAAGTCATTGCACATACTACCAGGAATCCCACTGCCCAGTAGTTATGCAAGAAAATAATGCTAGCCCCTATATATTTTTGATCCACACATAATGTTTAGGGCTGTGCCCTCTACAAGATGGTGCTCAGTAAAAACTCATTAGTTTGGAAATTCACAATATTTGGTCATTTTCCATTGTAGCTTCTTCCTGGTTCCCTGGACTCAAAAATCATAGATTTATTTTAGTTGTTCTCTTTTCTCTGACTCCAGCAGAGATAACCCATTATTAGATTCCATTATATTTTTTTCTGGGGCTATATCTGAAATACATCTTTCATTTTCTCTTGGGCCCTTTTATATCCCAACAGTGATGGTGGCAGACTCCTGGAGGCATTCACTGTTGCCATTTGGCAGAAAGAAATAATCTCTTGCATTCTTCAGTTTACCCAGCACTTTTTTTTAAACCTGTAAAGTATATTTAATCCATGCAACCATTTTCCTTAAGACTTTTCCAGGGATTCCTCTTGTTTAGCATATAATTTGCCTTTCTCATGCAAGTATGGGTAGTCTGCTGCTATTCCATCCACCTCCTATCCTGCTAACTGCATCTTATGTTTTTTAACCTTTTTCTCAGAATCACTTTTCCATCCCATTTTGATTGTTCACCTCATTTCCTGTACTTAACTTGTCCTAATTTTGCCCCTCTATGTTATTATTCTGTCTATTTAGAATGGGTCCAGGTTACAGTCTACTTCAGATACATTGCCTTCTTCAAAATGTGAGTTGAAATTTCCCCCTTGGTAAGTCTGATACATCTCATTAACCTTCATTTTCCCTGCCATATCTCTGCATGCCCCAGGCACCCTAGAATGCAGTTGGTGCTATGTGAATGTGCATTTTCTGATATGGAACTTGGTCAGTTTTCTTACATCACCTCCTGTTTATTTCATCTTCCCAATGAAACCTCTTTAGAAATATTCTCCAGCTTTGGAGTTCTAAGACCTCCACATCTTTCTCCCTCTGAGTACCTGGTAAATGAAGTGTTTCTCAAATCCTCACTCTTAACTCTTGTTTTTTCCCCTTGATATATAACTTGATATATAAAACAAAAACAATAAAAACTTCAAACTACATTTCTTCTGTACTTCTACACTGTGGTAGAGAAGTTAAAATTACCCACTGAATATGCAATCTTATGACAGAATAACATGTTTATCTATGTTTTTAAAAAATTAGGTTATGTAAAGGAGAACATTCTGAACTATGCAAATTTCCTTCATTGCTTCCTTCTCTCATGAAATTATTCATTCACATGAAATATTTAGAGTCAGTGTCATGGCTTATATGTAGATGTCCCCCCAAAGCCTCATAAATGGGACTTTGGTCATAATGGGACTTTTAGAGGTGGCTGGATCTAGGGTGTGTGGTGCTGGGATCAAGGATGTGACATGGGATTGATTCATGGTGGGATGCTAGGAAAAGGCTGCCACACCCTGGGTCTGAGCTCTACCTCTCTAAGGGTGTGTAGCCTGGATAAGAAGCAAGGGACAGAAAGAGGGTTTCTTGTTGCTTGCTGCCTCACTGCTTCACTGCTTTGCTGGATTCTCCTTTGTGATGCCCTCCTGTCATCCCACCCTGCCTTGGAGCCTGCCAACTATGAACTGAAACCTCTGCAAACTGTGAGCTACAATAAATCTTTCCTCTTTTAACACTGGATGTCAGGTACTTTGTCTAAGCAACAAGAAAAGTGACTAAGACAGTCAGTAAGCTAGAAGATGTTAAAAGAGCTAATTTCACTTTGTAGACAAAGTCTCATTTTATTCTGCTTAAAATGCCATATGAAAAAGCAAGTATTATATTCAGAAAACTTTTCTACCATTAATAATAGATAAGAATTTTATCAGAGAATACCTCATTTGGGATTTATTTTTACAACATGTAAGAGAAAAAGGTTAAACTCCACTGTCTGTCCAAGATAAACAGACAGCTCTAATTAATGGAAAATTCAATACTGACTCCAGAGAGAGACCCAACAGTGGGCAGGGTCCTGTGGCTGACCTTTCCTATATTCCCTTCACATTTTCCTTTTGTCTCCCTCAAAGCTATTCTCTCAGTTTCTGTCAATGGTTTGCTGGGCTATAAAAGGTACCCACAGAGCTGAGAAGAAGCTCAGGCATTTTCTTTGGAAACCAATCACGTCATTTAACTGTAGCTTCCTTCTGCCAAGTCTGGAAAGCTTTACACATTTCATCCCAGGAATGCCTGTGGGCTGCACCAGTGTCTGGGAGCGCCATCTTGATTCCCTGTGGATCTCAATCAACATATGGAAGGCGTGTGAGTTGGGGACAGACATAATATCACTGCAAGTTTCCCAGAGTTGGAAACTCAGACCCTAGTGACTTTACATCTTATACTTACAGAACACCTGTAAAAATGTCAAAAATGCCTATGGTAATCTGGATTATGTGAAAAATTATACTTAGCCAATTAAGCACAGAGAGTGCTGTTGAAGAGAAGTGACATGTTACAAGCTAGTGATGACCACACATGCAAACTCGAGACACTGAATCAAGTGTCTACTCTCATCAACTGGCTGTTAGTTTCAGAAATGTCCTTGAATGTTCATTATCCAAATGTACAGCTCAGACAAGGGACAAACAACACATGCCCTACTTGTTTTCTTAAGGCTTTTCCAGGGTGCAAATGCAACATCACATGAAAAAAATTGACATATTGCTCAATAAAGTTTACAACTTGGGGAAAGAATGACTTATTTGCAAGTAAACAATAAATATACTATAACATATAAAAATTTGAGAATTTCTTATAAAATTTTATTTGCCCGGAGAATAATTTCAAATTTATTTTCTAATAACCAAATCACCGAGTAAGTATAACACCTATTGATCTTGCTTCACCCAGATCAATACTACATTGTTAGCAGGGTTTCAGTTTTTCCACACAGAACAACTGAAAAAGTAGTAACTGCTGAATGGAAATGTTATTATGGTTGTTAAATAAGTAATACTTTATATTACTTTCCAAATAAAGCATACCATTTACATATTCACTAATAAAATTCTATGTGTTCCACTGATTTGTTATGGAGGGAGAAATTTGATAACTAGACTATTGCTTATGGCATACAATATTACAAGTATATTATAACAAGATGTTTTAAACATGGATAGAGAATCAATACTCCCTGTTGAAAAAACTTAGGAATGTTGATTTCTCCCTCTTTCCTTCCTGATCTTTGCTGTCTTTCTTACTTGTCCAGGCTTTGAGTATGGAGGACAGATGTTTCGTTTCTCTTTCCACACAAGTCTCTGAGGTAATCTCTTTTATCCATCAAAATTATAAGGAGTTATGAAGTGTACCAATTCTCCACGATGGATATAATCATTAGATACTACAAACTTGTACTAATAAAAATAAAAAATAGTTTGAACACACTTGAACAAGTAATTTGCATTATAAACTGATTAGATTAGGCATTACTGAGTCCCCAAGACTTATTTTGAATCTATTCTAACTTTCCATTATGACACACATTTGCTATTTAGTGGTGAGTTGCTGGAGTAAAGTATAAAAATGGCATCTGCCACAGAATAATCACTGATAAGCAAGGTCACACTCAGTAGGATGCATCCTAAAGGCAATGATATTGTCAAAAAATCACAGTTTAGGAAGCAAGTTCCAGAAAATATGGGAAACCACATTGCATTCCTTTCTATGAGGCAGGAAAAATGGAGGACCATAATTCTGAACTTGCTTTGTTATATAGAAACTGGCAATAACAAATAAATGGATCATATTCATGAAGAATAATATGGAAAAAACAATGTCTGGTTAAAGATAATTTATTAAAACATGCAATGAAAAAACCCTCATTAAAATTATATGCCCTTTTCCCCATGAGACTGTAACAGCAATGGAGTTATCAACACAGGTCTTCCATCCTGATTTAAATGGAAATGTTTATTCTAAACTAATGGACTAAGAGGAAACCCAGCTTACAGATCAACTATAGAGTTTCACAGAGCTGGAAAGTCACATTCAAGAGAAAAATCTGTGGGTAGTTTTTGTCTTACTAGGTTTCTGTCTGTAATAGCAAAGAAGAGGAAACCACAGGTTGTCTGTCACTTAAGCAGGTGACACTATAAGCTGACAAGAAAATCACAGTACTCAGCTGGAGAAAAAAATCTCCATGGCAATACTCCAGTCACACAAGGACTTTGTATTTCTTCCCATGTGCAGCCCAAGCCAAACCTGTGTTATTAATGCATCCACCCCTGCAACGAATGTGCACCATCTGCAACGTGTGCTTCACCACATTCTCTTGTGGTGATTCCTTAAGATTACAGTATCATGTTGTTTGCAGTGGAGAGGATATATTATTGAACAATGACATACCCTATATTATATGAATGCAGTTTTATATTAATATAGCATCTTCCTTACCAAGAAATGAAACATAATATTCTAGTGATTTCATGTACTGAACTCTGGATCAGAAAAATATCACTTAGTGGTTTATTGTAATTCTACAAAGCAATCCATTATTCCAGATAAAAGCCAGCTCAAGCAAGTGAATTCCCAGGAAGAAAGGAAAATACGGAGAGTAGAATGTCAAAAAGCATTTCCAATTCTTGTTGGCTTAGTATTGAGAAAAGTGAGATATGTTTACATTTTCTTTCATTAATCAGAAAACTAAGTTTAAGGTTATTCAAAGTGATTTTCAGGAATATATTGAAACACACTCATATGTCTAAATAATTCATTCTCTGCTTGTCTAGGTTTTAGTATGACACATGTACTCACTCTGTCCATAATTCACCAGTAATAACAAATTTAGAGAACAATTTGACTTATGTAAAAATACTTACACTTGATTTCAAGGTTATAAGGAAAATTTTACCATCCTTTACACTTGAACATATTTTCTTATGTGTTTTTGCAACATAAAATACATTGCAGGAAAGAGAATTGTACTTAAGAGAGAAAAGAAATGAAGAATATAACCTAGAGAATTCTAACAGAACACTTAAAGCTGTGATTTGCGTTCATGCATTGGGTACTGAATAGGTTTCATTAATTATGAGCTAATTATGCAGTGTATTAAGTGCCAGGGGAGATGACACAGAAGCATTTAGGGAGATGAAGGCAAATAAATATTTAAAATGTGCTAGGATGAAGAAGAAAAGAAATGCTATGTTTGTTTCAATAAGTAAAGAAAAAAATTGAACGTTCACATTCTTTCAATTTATTGCAAATAGAAATAAAAAGAAACTAGTGTAATAAAGGGCATAGTAGAACACTGAGTGCTTTTCTCTTAATATGAAGAAAAAGGCATGGATGGGAGCAGAAGCAGGGAGAGAGTGGGCTTTCACCAGGCTATTTCACACTATAGCACTACTTGTCTCACCATTGCAATAAGGTAAGAAAAAGAAATTGAAAAGCTGAGTCAGGTGTGGTGGTTGGTGCATGCCTGGGATCCCAGCACTCTGGAAGGCTGAAGCAGGTGTAACCCACGTTGAAGGTGAAAGGCCAGCTTGGCCAAATTAGCAATTCAGTGAGGCTCTTTAGAAAAAAAAATCTGGAGATATAGCTCAGGTTTAAGGCCATAGGCTCAGTTCTCTGGACCGCTAAAATAAAGAAATAAGCATACAAATAAATAAATAAGGAATACCTATTATAAAAGAAGAAATGAAACTCTATTTGCAGGCTCCTTGATTTATCTATGTAGAAAATTTCAGACTCTATCAAAGTGGGCAAAATCCCACTGGCAATAATAAATCAGCCCAGCAAGGACTCAGAATACAAGTTTAATATTATTAAAAAACTTCCATCTTCTAAGAATTTTAAGTAATTTAGGTCAAATCAATAAAGAGCATATGTTTGTTGCTTGGACTGGGGAATTTCAGTTTTCATTGTTGAAATGTGCTAATCACAGTCCATAGATGCATAAAGGAAGGGATTTCTCTTTATGTAAATATTGAGTAGGAATTCAGAATAGTAAAATGATTTAACAAAACAACAACACTATTACCAGAGTCTAGAATATAATTCTGTTCCTAGTCTCTGGCTTATTCGAGCTGTTTCTCTTTGTGGCCTTTTTAGTATTGGCAAATATGTTGGTACACAAATTGAGTGGGCGTGTGCATTAGGTTTTCCTTTCCATAGTCATCTTTCAGGAATAACCATAAAGGTGACCATTATTGTTAGCAAAAGAATTGCAGTTTTAAAATAAAATGAGCAATGGTCTAATATTTAGTAGCCATCAGTAGTTTATTCGTAATTCTCATTAAAATATTCCCTAAGCAGTAGCTTTGAGAATCCTATGAAAGTCAACTGCCATGGGACTCAAATGACATTGGAGCAAAAAATCTTAATTATGAAGACACCAGGTGAGGGCTACCACAAAATTGAAAAAAGGACCCTTGGCTTTTAGTGCCTTTTTTCATTTCTCTCTAGAAACTAAATTTTACATTTTGAGAAAAGGAGGAAGGACTATTTTTATGCGGGCTGCTCTTTTTGTCTGCCTAGTGTGTTTAATATAGGAATTAAAGCCCTACATCCATGATGATGAAACCAAATAATAACAAATGTGGGGGATCCTGTGGGGTTGGCCTCTACTTTGTTGGTAGGAATGTAAACTAGTAAGAGCATTATGCAAATCATTCTGGGGATTTCTCAGAAAACTAGAACTGGGTATCTCATTTGACCCAGCTATTCTCCTTCTGGATACATTCCTGAAAGAATCAAAGACATCAGGGCCGGGGATTTAGCTTAGTGTTTCTGGCGCCTGCCTCACAAGTGCAAGGTCCCGAGTTCGATCCCCAGTACCAAAAAAAAAAAAAAAGAATCAAAGACATCATGTTACATTGATACATGCAGACCTGTGTTTATAGCAGCACAACAACTAAATCACAGTAACTAAATCCTGAAAGCAGCCTATTTGTTCATCAACAGATGAATGGGTAAAGAAAATATAGTATTTACAAGAATACTACTTTGCCATAAAGAAGGATAAACTTGAGTCATTTGTAGGAAAATGGATGCACCTTGACACCATGATGTTAAGTGAAATAAGTCAGATTTGTAAGATTAAATATCACATGATTTCTCTCATATGAGAAACCCAAAATATATAAAAAAAACCAAAATAAAAGATAAATAATAGCAGGTAGGAAGATCTTTTTCAAATGGGAAAGGATCACAAAATGGAGTCAGGGAGGAGGAAGGGGAGGAAAGGGTAGAAAAAACCTGAGATCTGTTGAGTATATTGCCAACTACCCAAGCCCACGATGAATGTAATCCTCATGTAAGGGAAACACGTACTAGCAACAAGTAAAAGTTGACATGCAGCGAAAGGAAAGCACTAAAAAATAAAAGCCTAACCCACTGAGCTAGACAAGCAGGATTGCATTTGAGCACTGCTCCGTGGCAGTGTGCGTCCCTGCTCAGACACATTAGCCTTCTTCTTCTCATCTCTAAATAGGATCCAGAGATGCTGCACAGACTAAGACCAGACCCATGCAGAGCCTCGCATGGCACCAGGCACATTATACCACCACACAGTATTTTATGTGCTGTGTGTCCTCTTTCCACGTCTACTTATAAGATGTGTAAGGATTAAGATACAAGATCTGTGCTCATAGTTCTTTTCAAAAATAGAACCAGTCACTTTCCAATCTGCTGCATAATTTGCTTAAAAATTCCTAACACTGTATTTGTAGGTATGGAATTCATCTTCTCTACAGGTACTTATGAATTTTTCAACATTGTAACCCTCCCTAATTTAATTCAGACTCTGGAAAGTGGGTTCAGCTTTCAAAATCTACAAGGACGATTATTCTTACTTGGACATTCTGAAATGCTTTGCTACAGTAACCCTGTTCTGTATGCTGTGGAAATGGAGATGATGGTTTCTATGTCTCAAATGTAAGATTCTTTTTCATGTAATATATGTATACATATATACATGTGTATTTTCTTTTTTGGCTATACTGGAGATTGAACAAGGGCCTTCGCACTCAGCTACATTCCGAGCCCTCTTTGTTGAGTTATTGTTTTGAGACAGGATCTTCCTAAGCCACTAACTTTCCCAGGCTGGGCAGAAACTTCTGACCCTGGTTTCATCCTTGTTGAATGTTGGGATTCTTGTCATGGGCCCCTAGGCCCAGCTTTTCATAGTTTTTACACCTACACATCCCAAAAATTCTCTGTAAAATAAATCTTGTGGTCTGTCGTCATTGTTTGGGAATCCAAACTCCAATTGTTACATTCTGTGGATTTCTACCAATTCACAGCCAGTCCTTCTGATTGGCAGCCTGTGATGCCACACCCTTCAGAGGCGTGGTCCAGCAGGCTCTTAGGATCAGGTCAATTTGGCTTTAGGCAAGCCCGTGGCTTGGTCAGGTTTGGCTTGTCTCCTTGCTTTAGTTCTGTTCACTGTCTTCCTTTCTTGTTTTGTTTCATTTCTGAATTTTTGCCTGTTTGCTCTGTCTCTCACTCACTTTGCCCAGGAATCGATTTAGTTTCCAGATTGTTTCTAGCTGGTCCCCCACATGGTGACCTTCAGCCACTCACTCCTACCCTGTTTCCAACTGGATTTCCAGCCATCTGTCTTCACATCTGTCTGGACAACCTCTTTTAGTCAGCCAAGTCTCTCGTCATTTCTGTACTTCTTCCAGGCGAAGAAGAATTGGCTTTCCTGTAGGAATTTCTCCATGTTTGAGGAGTGAATGCTGTTCTACAAAGAACATTTTCTAAAGTACCCCAAATCACAAAAATGTACATTTCATTCTATCAATTAGTACCAAGTATGTGTGTATACACGTATTTCTGAGATAATCTAAGTTTCATCCTTTGTGCTATAACTTGCATGCTGCTTATTTTTTTTAGGTTTTTTTAGGTCTGCAGTGATTACTACTGTAATGGCATGGACTTTATAGGCTTTTATATATTGCCAATTACACAAATATGGCCAGCTCAACAGGACACGTAGAGAGAATTTTTGCCTGCTTTTACAGATAGTATAGGGAATAAAATAGCATAATAAAATAAACTGTTCCTTTAAGAAAGTTACCTTTTGTGATACAGTGACAATTCTTTAAGGATATAAAATTTAATATGTGTTTTAAATCACATTAATTGAAAACCTGAAATAAGTTTTGTTTCAGTATATTTGTCTCTGTACTCCTCCATCCAAGTATTTAACACCACAAAGATGTCAACTTAACACAAAGGTGTACATTATTTTCAATCAAGTATATTTATCTCAGAGAAAGCTTTTTGTAAAAAAAAAAAGTCATTAAATGAAAGCTAGGAAGTAAACACTGGGATTATCGCTGTGTTCCTTACGGTCCGCTACAGGGACAGATTCAATAGAAAGCACATGTTTACTTATGCACAAGGCTTCAGCAATCAGGCTCTCAGGAGCAGAGGTCTGGGAATCGCAGACCAAGGCCAGGACAAGAACACGGCACCAGCCCAAGGTCAAGGCCCGGAAGTTCCCTGTGGAGCGGAGTCGAGGGTGTGAGTCTGCACTAGAGGCTGAGGAAACTGAAGACCAATGTCCAAGGCCAATGGACAAGACTGGAGCTCTTGCATAATGGCAATGCTTCCTTCTTCTTTCCCTTTTTATCCCACTCAGACTACAAGCCCATTGGTTGGTGTCACCAGTGTTCAGGTCGCGTCCTCCCCTTTCAGTTGGCTGGCCTGCAGGTCAGTCATCTGCAGACACGCCCGTAACCGTGCTCCACTAATTTCCCAGGTATTTCTTAATCCATTCAAGATTTTCATGCCATGATTAATGGTCACACTCTCCCTCATTTTTTTCTCTCATTTGTATACCAATTTGTATTTTCTCTTTAAATTAGTCTTCTTAATATTTTTTAACTTGAGCTTCAAGTGTTGTAGGATTATCTTTCTTCAGCAAAACATTTTAATATGGAAATGTGCAGTTCTACTACCTATTTAGGTGAACACTGTGGGACGAGTTAGGGGCTTCCCAGCAGTTAAAGAATAGGATGGAGGAGTGAGGAGAGGCCTCGCTATTCGTCTGTCCTCGGCTTCCTGCCTGTCTCAATCAAAGCTTGAGTAACAAAACTGCTCTATCCTGGAAGTCTCTATTGGGTGTACTCCAAGGATCAAGCAGGGAAGCAAAACTTGTGTAGATGTCAGGAATGAAGATGGCTCATGTGAGTGTGCGAGAGGTTTGGAGTTCATCAGTTACTGTATCAAATCAAAAAGAACCCTAAATGGAATGCTTCCTCTGCCCTAAACAGAGTTTCATATCATTGCTTCCTTTTCAGTTTTGGAACGGCTCCCTAAAGCACCACCTTTAATTACTGAAGATGTCACAAGATTTATTTTCAATGCTATGTATTCACTCATGACCAATAATTTAGTTGCATCACCTGTGACTTCTCTAAATTTCACTTGAACTTAAGAGCTTTAAGACATAATTACCAGGAAAATCTAATGTGCAAATCTAATCACAATGAGCCTCCCGAGACACATCTGAATCTCAGGGTAGGAACCACTCTTCAGAGTGCATTGAAAGTAGCTCGAACTCGACTCCTATCCTAGGTGCCAACAAAACCCAAGCATATGAGCCTCTCATTACATATTTGTGGGATTGACTAATTAATTAAATGTTAAGTCAGAAGGTTATTTACAGAAACTGGTTTGAGTCAAGGTGTAAAGCCCCCATGCAACCTTGAGGTTCTAGTCAAACACCGCAGTTACTTGCTGTAACGTGACTGGGACTGAACTCTGTAACGAGCAGAAGAAATGAGCAGGGGGCTTGGTGCGATTGCACCACAGGGGTTTGGTTGTAATGCTGGTCCCGGGGGACACAGCAGGCTGTGTGACTGAAACAGAGACGCAGCCTTGTGATGCTGCGCTGGGCGGTGTGTAGGGAGAAGCAATGGGACGTGGCTGAGGTTTCACTGTGACGACACGGTGGTGACCGTGAGAACCTGGCGACTTCACAGGCTCTGGAGAAAGTGAACGGACACGAGGGTTTTAGACAGGAATTCATCACCCACTAAGAAATCCATTTGCATGAAACAGGTTCAAAGATGAGAGTAGAGCACTCCAGAATGCTCAGGAGGACTGCTTTCTTTCTTTAGTGTTGAAAACCAGAGATTCTTTAAACACCTGCTGTCCAAACTTTCCTGAAATGTATGGCCTGAGATCGTCCCTCCAATAACAGCGCTTCTTTCAAGGCTTCACTTACAATTTCCCTCCTCAGTGAGTCCTTTCTCAACCCCTTGTATAAAGTTCTCATTCCTCAGCCTTGCACAATCCATCCCCCTTACTCTGGTGCCTTCTTTTTCATAGCACTTATCACACTGTCTGCTTTCTAGAACACTACACTGCCTTCTATGTTAGTCACCCATCTGTCACTGCACTAGAATGAAGACCCCTCAAGGAAAGAAGTTTGTATGTTTCATCCCCACAATCCTCTTAGAACAGTGAGGAATGACTATAGTAGGAATCCAATGAACACTTTGGAATCATTCGAAGAGATCATGTCTTTTTGAAAATCACAACACCTCCCAAAAGAGTTACTCTGTGCATATCTGTAAGTGCAATTGAATATTGAGGGCTCCGAAAGAAAGCTTTTGTGAAGGATGAAAGTTTTCAGGCTGTAAAGGTGGAAGGAAAATGGGAACTCAGAGGATGGAAAATGGGAACTCAGAAAAAAAGAAACAATGAGGTAAGAATGCTTAGAAGAAAATGGGGGTGGGCCAGGGACATAGCTCAGTGGTGCCGCTCTTGCCTGGGAAGGGTAAGGTCCTGACTTCAATCCCCAGTCCCGGAAAAATAGTGGGGGTGGGTTAATTAGATGCTGTGTGTTTTCAGTGTCCTTGGTTATGATGTGAATAATGCCTCCATATTCTGACCTATACGCTTTCTGTATGCTATTCAGTCATTATGGAATAAGAGTTATTTGGGATATCTCTCAAGATGGAAGGTTTCAAAATGCTATTTAACCCAGAAATAAAGTTGGACATACGTAAGAATGTATTTCCCTTCATCTTCTCTTGCTGTCCACAGTTGTTTCCTTCAGTAGCTGCTGTGGGCTGTGATCGCAGATTTGTGAACCGCTTTCCGTGCATCCTCTCAAATGTGGCTGCAGACTGCAGCGATCTGTGGAGCATCTATGCCTGTCTGCCGGACTCGGAGGGAATGCTGTGGCTGAGATACGGGCATCTACTGTATTTTTTTAAAGCACCTCAGTTGATTTCTATGTGCAGCCGAATTTGACAACTATTGAGAATTCCATATTTACTGAATGATTGCATGAGTTTTGACAATTCTTAAAATTCTGCACTTACTGGAAAATCTTCTGAACTTGGGGCGGAATTATCACCTAGGAGATCCATCTACCCTAGACTGAGGCTACCTGAGCTACTAGCGGCAGTGTGGCCCTAACTTCAGACCTGGAGTCACACGGAGAGCTTTTGCAAATGCTGCCTCCCTGGCTCCCCTTCCAGGGATTCTGACTCAGTAGGTCTGGGAGGAGGCCTGAAATTGTGCCTGGTAAGAGACTTCCGGGTGATTCATTTTCAAGCTAAGTTTGAGATCCACTGCCCTGGAGAAAGAGAATTTGGGGAAAGACCTCACAGGCTTTCTGGGACAGCCTGGGAAAATCCAGTGGAGAACTGTTCATCTCACTTCCTTCTCTTTGTTCTGGTCTTCAAAAGCCCTGAACAACAGATTCTCCCAAATCAAAGGGACCTCAAAACCTCCAACAGTGGTCCCCAGTCCACAGTTCCTTATATGTAACCAACTGAATGGTCCCCATGTCTGCTACACAAACGTGTGATATATTTTCAATTTTCTTTTATATATTTCTTATTGCCCAAAGAGAAATCTAGTCCTCCTTGCTTCAGTAATTTCATTCACAAATGTCTTTCCAGGCACTTCACAAATACAGCATCGTTAGTATTTCTCACTCTTACTAGCTTTTGCACTATTTGGGACAGGGCTGACCATTTTCATCCTCAAAGTCCCACCTAGCATCACACAGCAGCAAAATAAAATGTTCAGGATTCTTCCCCATGGGTTCATGTTGCTTTGATCACCAGAGGACATTTCTTTATTCTCAGGTGATGCATCATGCCTTGAAAAAAAATCTGTCACTGAGATGATTTCCAAAAGATTCAGAATGCCATAAACCTTTTCTTTTCCTTCCCCCTTTTTGGCTCTTCTATATTATCTTAATTTAAAAAATCCTATAGATTTCCAAATGTGGAATTAACATTTCTTGGTACTTCTAACCAACTGTTGCTTCTGTTAGCAACAATAACACAATGTACTGACTAAGCAAAATTCATGGGGTAACCTACTTTTGCTTATTTGTTGATGTTCCTCCAAAGACTCCCACTGTCCTCCCTCTCAAAGTGAGACACAGAGGATTCTGAGTCAGAGGTCTCCTGACAGAGCTCTTGTGTGCAGGGCTGAGCCACACAGGATGTGGCTCTAAAGGGACACAACAGGGCAACAGCCTGTGACTCTGGATTGAGCCTTGCGCCTGCCATTTGGTGGGAGGATGAGCTGGTGTTAGAGCTATTTTAATTTTCTTCACTGTCAATTCATTGTGACTCATTATTGGCTTTTTGCTCTTTCTGACTACTTTCTAAACTTCAGATAATCTAAGTAAGTGGGAATCATGCAGGGCACGTTTATGTGGATCTTGCTCCCTCATCCACTCCATTTTGTTTTAGTGAAACCTGAATGACATCCACTCTATTGAATTCATGTCTCATCTATCAATGGAAGACATGGATTTGAGAATTAGTGGACAGAAGCAGAGCCTCACACAGAGGTGGAATGGAAAGGTCACCCCCTGACGATGCGTTTGTTTGCAGTTCTCATTCTGGAAAGCTGAGACATGGACTGTGACTCACACGTTTCCATGCCCTTCCCAGTATTCTCTGAAGGTCACTCTAGGGTCTGATCTGTGCATCAAATGCTTTTATGAAGCTGCCTTAGACCAGTGATCACTGAGTCACAGATTAGAGCTTGGCATGAATCATCCTGAGACCAAATTCAAGAATGAAATCAGTGAGGGGAACAAAAGAAATTATTGTTGAATTTTAGAGCTTTTTTCACGTTTATGATTAGCTATATAAATACATCAGAAGAACTGGTTTAACGGTGGTGAGCTATTCTGAGGGTCAGCAAGGGCGCGTCTATTTATTCAATGAGGAAATTATTATTCACCTCTACTTCAGTTGGACTTGGCTTTGGGCGGAAGAAGCAGCAGCTTGAAAAGAGGGTTCAGCAAGACAAGATTTGGGGACCAATTCCAAGTTTGCTTTGTTTTTTTGTTTTGTTTGTCTTTTCTACTTGCTTGCTTGTTTGTTTTGAGTAGTGGGCTCTGGAAAGCACACGGGTGTTTCAGTCCTCATCGGTCTCAGATGTTTCTCCCACTGGAACATTAACTCTGGAATGTCATCCACGCCTGATACCCACCAACGCTCGAAGAGGCCCTGCCATGGAAGTGTCACCAAAGGATGGATTAAGCATCTACCTGTTACTCTGAATTATGTTTGTCGGATACTTTCCCAGGACAGTTTTTAGGGAAATTGTAGCTAGCGAAAATATGAAGACAAGTTTGACTGGGGAAGAATTGGAAATGTGTAGGAAGAACTTGAGTAAGCTGAAAACAATTGGAAGGAAGGAATATTTTTTCTATTTTTAATTGCCTGGGCTGCTCGTGTGTGGGCAGTATTTGGAAGAAGGTGCAAAGTGACCTGTGATTTCCTCTCCTATTGGAAGAAAAATATCCTGAACCCAGAGCACAGTCAGCTCTCTGAACAGCTCTAGGGTAAAATGCATTATGGTTTGATCAGATTTAGAGCTAAAAAATGACTTTAGCTTGTGTTTTTCTCTATTTAATCTAAAGCAGCTTTATAATCTCTGAGCTAAGACACTCAAGATAGGTAACAAATACAAATTTGCAGATTAAAACCAATCTCTGGAAATAACTCATGTGTCAACTACCTTTTTCTTGCTAAAGACTTAGGATACATAGCTGGTCTCTGTTCATCTTATTACTGCTGGTTGTGACTCATTTGAAACTAGTAATGTTGGCAGCACATAGTATTCAAAATACATGCAGCAGTTTGCTTTCAGGTCTTCCGAGAGCATGTTATGTATATATTGAGATGAAGTTATTGCTTCAGCATCAAACAAGATATATATTTTGAAAATACTTCACATCAGTTTACTAGTAGGTAATGCTATAAAAATTGCTGTGTGATGGAGCTAGAATTCTCTCCAATATTTTGTAGGAAGGTATTGCCCAAGATATTTTCTACAGGTGGGTAAAAAATGTTTAACAAAATGTATTTTTAAGTGGCCAGATAAAAATAATTATGGCAAGGTTAGTTATTAATCAAGACACAGTGCCTAGCCTCCACATACACCATTTAATTGGCAATTAGGTAGAAATAAGCTGAAAGGATTTGAGTGCTCAGATGTCCACGATTTATAAAATGTCAAGTTAAATACCTAACTGTGAACCAGATTGCTTACGCTATGAGGCTTTCAACTGTAAATATCAAATCCATAAAGGAGAGCATGAATCTTTTAACTTTATAAAGATGACATGCAGACTCTAACATTTTGGCAAAATTAAGTCACTTACTAACATTTATGAGGAAGCATGTATTTAAGCACTATACTGGACAGCTCTTGATCAATTATGTGGAAGTCAAAATGCCATACAGCAGATTCTACTATGGCTCTAAAGGTTTTGGCTAAAGAAAAGACTCTCATGACTTCCTCATAGCAATTTTTTAAAAGCATGGAAAATAAGATCCTATTTAAATTCTCCCAGATAACAAATAAACATTTACCTTTAAGATAAATTGAAAGAACTTGGTTTCATAATTTCTAAAAGTGAGTGTTACATTTGGCATTACCAGAGTTATATGAAATCCAAGAATCCATGTAAATATAGATATTATCATTTCTTTTACCAAAGCACTAAAGTTTTTATCAAATTTCAAAAATTGGGGGAATTATTCCTTTGCGAACATTGTCACCAATCAGGGAACAGTGAATAAATGACAGAAGTTAAATGAATTCTTCATGCGTTGAAGGGGTTGCTAATCTTAACAAACTTAGGTAACATTGCTTTGTCTGTGTCTAACATAGTAAGGTAATATTTCTCAGGACTGAAAAGAAATCTGAACCTCAATTTACTTGTGTCTTCGTTTTAAAATGAAGATGAAACTAATCTCTATATTTATGTGGCTACATCCTCTCAAAACCCATTTTTTATGACATGGCCTTTGTAATAACTATGGTTTTTAGAATTGTGTTCAAACCCATGAGCAAAAAATTAAGTGCAGGTGGACTTAGAAGACATCAGTCCAACCACCTTGCTCTGCTCTTGTTCATTTTAAGTATAATGTCAGAAAATTAGCTACTTTAATCAGGCAGGTTGGCTTCCTGCTTTTAAATTACAGGCTGGTTATATTTGTACACGTAATATTTTCCAAAGTGAGTGACAGATACTCAGATAAGATGGACTCAAAACATTTTAGATCAGAAATGCAAATATTGTAGTGGTAGACATAAGATTTCTAACTAGCAGGATAAATTACAGGAGAAATAATTCAGAACATATTAGCAGTGACCTATAGCATAAGGCAGTCTATTATGAATACCCTTAGATGAACAAAATGGGACATATATGGGTAAACAGTACTATTCATTTACATATTTGGCTTTGTCTTCTTTTAGTCTAAGCCATAAACTTTGCAGAATCATTACTGAACTCTACCCTTCATCCACCATTCTAACTCTTGGTGAAAATAGCAAATTCTGAATCTTAATTATCCATGGAACTATCTCCAAGCTGATCGGCTGGGGAAAGACATTCGCTTTATTGTCATCAGAGGGTGGGGAGCAGTTTCCACTGCATTACTTACTCATACCTTTGACTTGAAGACAGTAATGTGGGTAGAATTGTGTTTCTTAAAAAGAAATATTGAAATCCTACCATCCAGTACCTCAGAATTGGCTATTATTCAAAAGTAGAGTCATGGCAGGGTATGATTAGATAAGGTGAAGCAGGATGGTCCCTTAACATTGGTCTCCTTGCAAGAAAGGAAGTGACACAGAGAGGAGAAGGTCATGAGAGAATGGAGGGAGAGATTGCAGTTATGCAGCTGCAGCCTAGGAAAATCAGATTGCCTGTGACACCCAGAAAGGAAGAGAGAGGGCTTTCTCAGAACCTTGATTTCAGGCATCTAGGCTCCAGATTCATGTAGATCAATTCTCGATCATTTGGGTGGGACTTTGTTGTGATAGTTACCCTAGAAACTAATGTTCACATAATGTCCTCTATCTCATTAGTTGTTTTTTGTGCCTGAGTATATGTCTTAAATCTAACTTAAACTATTGAATCTTTATTAATCATTAATTCTCAGTTACTTTGCAATCTCTCTAAGAGTAGAGCCTGTAAATCCTATTATTTTAATTTGCTCTCATTTTAAATTCCTGGACTAGTTGAATGCAGGGTTTCTATAAATTTTGTTGTCTTATAAAACCTTATGTTACAAATGTGGTAAAGAAAAATCAGCATATGGCACAAAAATACCAGCATTTCGAGTGTTAAGGTGAAATTCTCCTTTACTTATTATATATAAAAAGTGATATGGAAAGCTGATCCTCTCATAGATCTGTCTTTGTTATGAAAACATGCATAAGATACTACAGGAGGGATTTATAGTTGAAAGTATGATAGGGAGAAATGCTCAGACATTGGTGAAGATGAACAAGTAACTACTAAAAGCATACATTCCATCCTAGAAGAAATCCACCATAATTAAGATAATATGGTCCTGATGTAAAAGTAGAAGTCATACCCATAGGAAAAAAATGAAAATTTCAAAAACTATATAATAGAGAAATAAGATAAAGTAACAACATGTCAACTAAATACAGAAAAGGAGAGTTATTCATTTATTGATTCCATTACAACTGGTTTCCTTACCTCTTGCCATATCATACAAATTTCATAATTTAAAAAATATTGTCCAACATGAGCAAGGGTACATAGCAACAGATTCTTTCATACTCTGCTGCTTCTGATAAAAATCATCCAATACCTCCATAGAGCAATTCAATAATTTGTGCAAATAACTTTAAAACAGTTCATCCTGTCTCCTTCGTGATTGTATCTTTGGAACTATTCATTTTAGCAGGTATTCTACCAGCAAGGGAGCGACGTCATGTAAACCGCACCTCCTGGAATTTTCATGTCCCCGGAGACCTCTGGATTTTGTCAAGACTGGAGATTTTGGTTCAGGGGAGCAGTAGTGGGGCTCAAGAGTCTGCTCAAGTTCTGGTGCTATTTGCACAGCATGGTGCCTCACTGATGCCTATGACGCAGAGGCAGGATGGCCTCTACTTGGCAGTAATGCAGCGCAGATCATTGCCAAAAACACCCTGCAAAAGCCCCTGAAACAATTTTCACACCTGTTATACATGACGTCTAAAGAGCTAAAGGAATACCTTTCTTTCTTTCTTTCTTTCTTTCTTTCTTTCTTTCTTTCTTTCTTTCTTTCTTTCTTTCTTTCCTTCCTTCCTTCTTTCTTTCCTTCCTTTATTTCTTTTCTTTCTTTCTTTTTGGTACCAGGGATCAAACTCGGGTCCTTGCACTTGCGCAGCAGGTGCACATTTATTTAACTTTCTTCTCCTCTTTTTTTTTTTTTTTCTACTGGAAACTCTGATATTGGTAGTTTACAGAGGAGATAGTTTCACTAAAACAATGTTGCTTAGGCTTTGGAGCTCATTATTTCTTTGCCCCAGGAAAGTTCTCACTGGCAATCGCCCTGAGAACATTCTCATATCTGGATCCCATCACCGAGTTAAACTCTACTGCGTGCGAGGAAAAGTATGAGAATCTCAGCTGGGGCCTTCCTGGCAATTTCAGTAGCACATCAGTTCCCGACCTTTTGGGGCTCAGCTACTCCCACTTGCTCTTTCTGGAGAGCTGGCCCCTTGAAGTGCCCTTGGCTGAGCTCTTACTGCTCTGTGCTCTGACAGTGAGGCTTCATAGAACACTTCTCTGACCACCTCCAAATTTGAACTCGACAAGGTTGGAATTCAGATGTAGGGCACTGCCAAAAGGCAAGAGCAAGACCTCCTGTCCCAGAGAAATGAAAGATTAATGATATCTTAACTTTCCTGAAGGAAACAGCCCCAACAGTGGCTCACAAAGGCCATCATTAGAAGTGTTGGATGTCAGAGGAAAGCAGCGAATCAAAAGAAGAACCAGTCAGAAACCCTAAGGAAAGTCCAAAATCATTTGAACAATACCTCCAGGGACCTGTACACAGCTCTGCTCACTTGTACCCACAAAGCTGCTTTCTGGGTTCTGAGTCACCATTCCAGAGAGCAACAACAGAATGGAATCACGCTTTGAATTAAAGAAGTATCCACATTTATGCCTCTCTTTTGTGAATTTAAAAATATTTGGCAGGGTTGATATTATGCCAGAAATTAGTCACTCATAAAAATCATGGATCATTTACCATCCTACATTGGGTAATGAATTTTGAACCTACTTTTTATCCTACTAGAAATTCCCAAATTAAAAGGCTGTCTCAGGAAGGAGTAATTTCAGCAAAATTTGCTTATTTATATGAAGAACTAAAATTCTGTGCCAAAATCATGAATGGCAGTTTGATGGAAGAGATTCTGACATAAAAATACATTTGGGTGTCTTTTTTGTGGCCAGCTGTATGTTTTCATTTAAATACACTGAATTTGTTAGACCAGCTATACAGAGCTCTCCATAGTGAAGAGAGCTAAATTCCACTTGAACCTGAAGGGTACATTAGGAAGGTGAAACAAGACAGGGTGTTCTACATTCCACTCACCAAATATAAAATATAGATAAGCACAGCATTTGTTCTGTCTCACACATGAGATGGGGCTACTTTTAGTTTTTATTCTTCAAATGGATATTTCAAAAATCCTTTGGCTTAAATTTTATTTTTCAGTTTCAAAGTAATTGTCACCTTGGATGAATTTTACTCTGCAATGTAGTGACATGATTTAGACATAGATTTATAAAGCTTTCCTTTCCACTTCTGTGATCAATGCATCATAAGCACCAGAGTTGAACAGCAGATTGGGCAAGTGGCCTCCACCGACAGGCAGGTTCATCCTATAGAGAAATGGGTGCACACAGAATTCACAAGGGTGCCAAAAAAAGGGACAATCGCCTCAGTTATTACTTTAAATAGGATTTTTCTGAATATTCTGATGTCAAACTAGGAATGATCCTTTAGTTCCTGCCTAAAGCACTTATCTTTTAGTGTCCTTGGCCAAGGGATATTTAAACCACTGGCTTTCGTAGCTTTTTGATGTATTTCCAGTAAAAAAAGTAATATATGCATTATACATGATAACGATATATATATTCTCACTGTGTACAATGACTGCTGATCCTTTAATCCAGTTCCCTTCAACTCAATTTTTTCTGTTCCAATCACATGAGGCATAGTTGATTACTTGAAAAAAAGTCTAACTTGTGCTCAAAATAATTCAAAATATTCTTATTTTAGAATTCAGTGTTGAGAAACAATAACATGTAAGTATGCTGTTGATGAGTTATTCTTCTACTATCTGTTTGTATTCAAAAAGAACTGAAAGAATTTTAAAGTATTTTATAATCACTTTAATGCAAAAGTTAAAGTCAAATTTTTTTGAAAAGTGTCACTGCTCTCTCACAATAGCACTGGAAATTAGCCCAAGTATGAAAAGGAGAATAAATGGAGCTTTATACATGTTGTCAAAGTATAATTATAATAAAGTTAAAAACATCACTTGTATGCAAAAATTTAGTGAGCACACAGCAAAGATTTATGTGGTATATTAATAAAGGAATCAACAGAAAGCAAAGCTGGCCCAAAGGAGAACAGGAGAAGCTGGTAGTAACTGGTTTGCTGGCCCATATTTATCTGGACATATACATACACAGATATGTACATATACACCTGTACCTATACATGTGTGGATTACGAGGTAGAGTGTACAAAAGGGCAGTAAGAATGTATTTCTATCCTTAGCAGATATTATAACATTTTCTAAGGCAGAGGTAGACCAGTTGCTATAACAGGGCATAAAATCTATAAATAGGCTCTGTACATATCAGACTATAGTTTGTGATTCAGTAACACTTTAAATGAGTAGCAAAATAATGGATTATTAAAGGAAGAAAAAAAACTTCTGGAAAACACTTGGTAGGATCAATGTCTTATATTTTATCACAGTATCAAAAATTTAAATATTAAAAAATCCACACGTTTTTGAAGAAATCATAATTTTTTAATAATCTTGGAATAAATTAAGTCTAAGCATGAACCACAACTCTGAAAACACTGGCAAATTTGACTGCATAAGAAGTCACACATGCTTGCAAATGGGGCACTTGCATATGTACATACGCATCTCAAAATGCATGAGTGTGTCCAGAGGAATTCACAAGAAACTGACAGGACTCGGCTGTAAGACACTCCAGGGTTGGCAGGGAGATGTTTTCATCATATCTCTTTTTCTTCTTTGATTATATAGTAGTTTTTAAAAAGCATGTAACTTAAAGGAAAACACACCTATAACCCTGAAATAGCATGGGATAATTGCCTGCTTAATTTTCATGGTAACCAAGACGTCCCAAGCCGGAAAGATGAACGTCCTTCCTGGGGCCTTACCACCTTCGCCTCAGACACAATACAAGTGCTTCTGTGTCTCTAAATATATATATATATAAATATATATATATATATATATATATATATATATTCCCTATGCACAGCCAAAAGGAGGAAGAGCATTGGCACACAGGAACAGTACCTAGGGAGCTGTTACTCTACTTTCAGGAGTGCAGATTGTGAGACAAAACTCCATGAGGATGCAGGTGGGTAGGGTTGCAAGGCAGGGCTCTCCAGTCCGTGACAGGCAGCCAGGGAAAGTTCTAGTGGGGAGCGCAGTCATGTGATCTGCGTTTTGGAAAGGCAGCTCTGGCCGCAGAAGGGAAAGTAGATGCAAGGCAGGAAGGTGGGGGCAACGTGAGAGGCACTGAGGGCTGCTGCTGGTGGGACGGACCCTGCTGTCTTGGACTGCTTCCTTTCCTTCCCTTCCATCACAGCTAATTAGAGCGAATTACTGCCCACTAATTATGCAGCAGGCACTGTTCTAAGACATCTTCATGCTCTTCCTGCAATGACCTCATGGCATGGATAATATACCTGTCTTCATTTGATGAACGGAAACTTGTGCTGGAACAAGTTCACACAGTAAGTGGCTGAGGTAGGGTGTGAGCCAGCCCCTGGCTGGGTCCAGAATCGCTCTCCTCAGCTCGAGCTGCAGCACTGCCCTGTGGCCAGGGCCCTGCACTGTAGGCTCCACTGGCCTCTTTTCCGGAGCCACCTCCTAAAGCATTGTTTTCCTAACCTGATCTCTGCCTGTGCCTCCTTCTCATCCATCAACATGTTTTCAGTCATTTAGGATCTTCTCTATGTCCTTGTCTTTGCTGATTGCAGGTCTGCCTATCTTTTGGGATATGAACATTCAACCTCTCCTACAGGAGCTCCATTTTCACAAAATTATCTGAGTGTGTTTTAGCCTAAAACTCTTTCCCTATGTGTTACCAACTACTGAATTCCATACCACCCAATCCAGTAAGTTCTTATGTATTATCTTGACATCTTTTGTGTATATCCTTTTGTGTTTCTCCTATCTTAGATTTTTTTTAGAAAAGAAGTGCCTTGTCTCATTTCTTTGCAATTCCTGCAGTTCTTAGTGGCTAGTGTGTGGGCTCGCAGTGAGAAGTCATCATGTATGCAGGTAACTGAGATGCATTTAGTTATAGGCCATTGCTAGGTTGATTTCCCCAACTAGCTCCCAACTTATTCCATGAAAGAAGATTCTGTTTATATCTGGAAAACGTTTAGCTAAACAGGTTTAAACAGGTTTTAAAAAACTTTATTGTGCTAGAATGAATGAAGGAGGGGGAACTAGACTAGAATGTGTTTGGTTTCATCACAAAGCTTTGCCACTTCTTAAAAAAAATTAAGCAGCAGCGATATAGCCCATTTATTGTACACGGGCTATGTTCCTGACTGTGTTAAGCTCTTGCTATGCATCATGCCATTCAGTTCTGTTTACATTCCTCGAAATGTTACTAATTTCAGAAAGATTGCTCGGAGAAACCTCATCAGATACATTCTTAAGGAAACCAAGGTACTGATTTCTATTTGCCTCCTCTTTCTGCCTAACTCCAAATAGGTAAAATATGGAGAATCATTAAAGCCCCCAAACTTCAAAGTAGAATATATTTTTTAAATAAAATGCAATTGGGAATTCTTGGTTCAGGTAGCCTTTTTTCCCTTTTATATATTTAATGCCATATAAATCCTCACAGAGCACTGGATATGATCCCAAAGACTCTTAAATCTTACTGAGACCAAAGGTCTTCCTATTTTTTAACCTTTTATCTTGTGGGATTTCAAAGTCTTGTGAAAGGGCACAAAGGTTTACCTCGGCTTTGGTTGGATTGTCTACCTTTCACCTACAGATACAGCCATTGTCTCCGCCTGTGTCTCCGAGTTTCTCAGAGGATACTGTGGTCTTTGTGTTAGTCATGAAAGACAAGAGACACTAATCATATGACTGGCATAAAAATAAGGAAAATAATTCCAATGCATTGGTAATTCAATGAGTCAAATTTTAATTTATGTTTTAAGCCTGGAAAGACTATTTAAATTGTGGGGCTCTCAAAAACCTGCCTGGTTCACTTGATTTTCTGTTTTTCTATTATATCTTTGCAGGGCCTACAAGACTCACATCAGTTATCAGGGGTATACATCTACCAGTAATCATGGGAATCCACAGAGATAGAGCAAATTTACTGACGATTAGAAATACAAAAAGTGTCACATCTAGAAGGACTTGTTGCATTCATCTAATTGATTCTCTTTTTATGTGAAAATTGTACTTGTTGATAGCCATTAGTAGAAGTGAAAGGTAAAAAAATCTTGTTTTATGTGCTACTTATTCAGTGTCCTTTTAATTGTCATCTACTCTGGCACTATTTCCATCAGGGGACAGATGACTTTGAAGAGCTTATGAAATACCAAAATGATCCAAAATACCAGTTACAGCATCTGAAAGACAGGACCTCCTGACCCTAAGAACCACTCACACACATGAAAAGGAGTAAGGATGGAGAAGGTGGTCTTGGATATAAGAGAAAACTCACAAAGAAGACAGATTTCTAAATGAATTTCATTTTGATGACCAATTTATAGTTTAGGCATTATCACAACATGAAGACGACTGTGATCTCTATTTCCTAACATACGGATTTTGCAGATTTTATCACATGTACATCGGTGGATTCTACCACCGTCCAGCGGATGTAATATCCTGCATGCTGTGTCTATGTTAGGGTGCTGTATGAATTCTACATCCAAAACAACCTCATGTCAATAAGTTGCATGTTCAGAATCCCTCATATCTTTGGGATTCTCTGATGTGTGAATTTACTGGTAGTCTTAGATTTCTCCAGCTTGATTTCTTGTTTTAAAAGCTTTTATGCATTTTACATTTTCAGTTGGTCTGATTTAGTATAAAAACAGTATAACATGCACACTGGCAATGATCAATATCAAATGTGGCACAAAGCATGATATAACAAAGTAGTATTCAAAATGGTTCATTTTTATTTAAAAAAAAAAGTCCAAGCTAACCATTAGCAAATTATCAGATTGAGGTTTGGAGAACTGAAGAACCAAGAAGCGTCCACTGTGTACTGCATTTCCATGTGGCTCCCCGGGGACAGGCAACAGTAAACAGCATGCCCAGCCCCATCCCGGGAGCCCACAGTCTTTCCCTGTGCCCAAAATCAGCCCACTGAGCCCCCAGTGCACTGTGCATTTTGGTTCTGCTAGTTCCAGTGGTTGCTTCTGCAGTCTCCCTGCTCATGTCTGCCTGTTCTTTCCTTCCCAAGGAGTCAAAGATGTGAGTACTCTGAGGGCCCCAAGCTGAGAACATAACCATTTGCCCATGTTTACATCTGTGTGTCCCCACGCCACACCCCCACATACATGGTGTGCACTGAGGGTTGCCTCAATGAGTAGATGACTCCTTTATAACTTTCCTGTATTTCCAACTTCCTGCTTCCTTTAGGCTTAAAGAAATGAGAAGTGTTATTCAGCCTGTCCTCAATTATGGATGTTCTACCTGAATTACTGATACAGTCATTGATGGAGAAGGAGTAGAATAATATAGAAACACACAGTTTCAGAATTTTCTAGCTGGGATTGGTGGAGCACACATGTAATCTCAGCCCTCTGGGAAGCTGAGATAGGAGGACTGCAAGTTTGAGCCAGTTTGGCCAATTTATTGACTTAGCAAGACCATATAACAAAATAAAAAAATAAGGGGCTGGGGTTATAGCTCACCACATGAACCTGGGTTCAATGACCTATACCACAAAAAAGAAACAATTTTCTTACATGTAAACCTAGACATGTGAAGTTTTCTCTTAATGTGGTGGCAAAATTGCTATAGTACTGAAAACTTTTTGAATCCTTTTTGCCCACCGTTTGTTTATTCCAATTCTGGAAACAAATCTAAAACTGTAAAATTTGTAAAAGTTGAAATGCATTAATTAAAATTTGTCCAACTTGGCTACTAGTTTAAGTTTTGGTTCTTGGTAGTAATAAAAAAATTTAAAAATAGGAGGTAATGTAGTAAATATTGAGAATGTTACTTTATATATACAGTAAATCCTATCTGAAGACAATTATTTTTCCAACTTCTTTAACGTTGTGTTTCAAATCAAATTCCTCCTACCTTATTTTACTGATTTCTAGGGAAAAAAGTGCCAGACATTAATATCTCAGCTGGAACAACCAAGACTACGTATTACTGAGGAGTCTTATTAAAAGTGACATTTTCATTAAAATGCCCTTCTTTGGTGTGAAAAGCCATGATGATCTATTATCTATTTCCAACAAAAGTGAGATGCAGGGTGCCTAGGAGGTAATAACACAGTTTAAGAAAAAAAATTAAATATGATGGCTAGCCAGGTGCAATTTACACATTTGTGTGTTTCAGTGGCAAGTCATGTATCTTGTATAAAAGGGTGCACCTGAAGCATGAGTATAGAAACAGAATCGTGTATGTTTACAAAAATAAAAATGCATCAAAAAGGCTGCTAAAAATCCACATACTTTAGCAAGAAAAAAAAATCCTCAAATAAAACCACACGAGTGTGAAATGATTTTTCATCCCCTTTCAGCTAAAAGCAAATCTAGTTGCCGCGCTGTCCCTGAGGTGTGAAGTGGCTGGGGGCCGGTGGTCACAGCGCACGGGCTGGGTGGGGTCATGCCTGTCAGTGTCCCTGAGGGCGGACCTGGGAGCCCGGATACAGCACTGCCACTTCCGGTCTTTCTGACCCCTGAGCCCCCGTCTTAGCGCCTCACTTCTCATTTTCTTCAGCTGCAGAGGACGTTGAGGGATCTCGTGCGAGTCTACGCTCCCATCTTTCCGGTATCACCCCTGTCTACTCTCCTATCGAAATGCTCTCTTCATGTTTGAGCAGAGCGATCACAAGCAGCACAACTAGAAGACAAACTGAGCGGTCCTCGAGCATCACCCCGAACTCCCCGTTCCATGACACACTCCTGTAGCCCAGCTGCCACCTCCTTCGTTATCCAGAGCCTGCCTACGAAGACACTGTGCCGCTCTGCCTTCCGCATCATGCATCATGCTCGGGGCTGGAAATCATCCCCGCTTTGATTGATAAATTCTCCTCCTGTGTGAGCTACAGCTCACTCAAGCACTATGGTTCCCTACCTGCGCCCTAGGCACATGCTCTGATCTCTGCTCTATTCAGTTCTCCGAGGGCAGCGCCGCCACTTATGAATCTTTATATCCTCCTTGGTACCTACCATAGCCTTGCCTACAGCAAGGATTTAATTAATGTTTATTGTGTCAATGAATGAAAAGCGGTTATCAGTGAGAAGACAGGACAAGATAAAATATGATCAAAAGTGTGAACGCACTGGGGAAAGTGAAAGTTTTACTCATACGACAGGGCGATGGCTGGGATGGCACGAGCACCTTTGGCAAGGGGGTAAGGACTTCGGGTGCCCAGGACTGACAGAGCCCTGAGTGTGACCAGGCTAGGAAGGCAATTCCTGGGCTGAAACTGCAGCTTTATGAGAAACTGAGATACTGTCCTCAGAGAATATTGGAAGAAAGACAATCTCCAGAAGAACACCTTTTTCAGCGCTGTCAGGGCATCTCATTTGTCTTCCTGAAAGAGCCTCCTTACACCGCCACTAACTGTCTCGCTTTCTCGGCATCGTGACGTTTCTGCACATGGTCCAGCTCCATCCCCTGGGAAGCCAAACATTTTCACCAAAGTCTGGTAAAGCCCCCGTGTCCACCTGTGACTGCCGAAGTCTGCAACAGTCAGACATCGCCCGTGGTGGAAGGGAAAGGGTCCCGGATGGACTCTGCAGTGTCGAAGCTGACCATCGAGTGTGAAGGTCTCCTGTGTAGCTAGCAGATCACAAGAATTTTACACAATCGGCTCTTGGAATCCTTCACGCTTTCTGTTAGTCAGAAGAATTCGGGGTGGACTAAGTGTAGGACTGCAAAGTTGCAGCAGATCAGAGCTCAGAGCTCGCCTCTGGACATGGGTCCAGCGCTCCTGGAGCCACCCTGGCGCTGCCTAGAAATGCGGGCTCTCAGCCTCTCTCTACACTGGCTCAGGAGAGTCTGCAGGTCACCGAGATCCTCGGTAACTCATGCAGGTTACATTTGGAAGGGTGTTCCTGTGAAGCGAAGGAAAAAAGGAAACTTTTGTATCTCACTGTGATCTGAGAAGGTTTTAAAAATTTACCAGCCAAAACCTCACAGTAGATTAATCTAAAAAAGCTTTTAAATTTGAAAATATCTTTTGAAACTGCAAAAATTAAGGCAGAACAAAGAGGGAGCTAAGCCCCTACCCGAAGATACTTCAATTGTGGCAGTCATTGTATTTCATTTCCTTCCAAACTATTGTCCTCTGGATACAAAATTACTGAAAATGTTTAAGTACTTGCTCAGGACACTCAAATTAGTCATTAGATATGCTGCTTGCCTGCTCCTTTCTAGTCAATTACAGCTAATAGGCATTTATTATAACATTAACATAAAGCATAGAACTAACCAATGACTGCAGGATATTAATTCCATCTCAATTATGGAGAAACATTTAAAATCCTAAGTGTAGAATTTTTCATAATATTAGCAAGAAAAAATTAGCTTCAGAAAGATATCCATATGACTTCCCCACTTTGCTATTTTACTAACCATAATGCCTGCTTCAATTTTTTTCTGACAAAAAGTTTAAATGTGGATTATAAAATCAGGTGTTATAGCAATCCAAGAAACATTATTAAAAACAAATATGCATGCAATAAAAAGATTCTTAGGTAATTAACTTATGGGAAAAGACAAAGTTTTCAAATCAAAATGAAATATATTTTTCTCTTCATTGTATTAAGATCTAAGAAAAATTTTAATTCACCTGGCAATTATTTGTTCATTTTAATTTTAAATACATTTACAGAGCTTAGAATGTTATTAGTTTATCAAACTGCACATGTGACATTTTCCTACTAAGAATCATTCTAAGCTTATAAGAGACCTTAAAAGGTCAAAGGTTTAATGAAAGCCAAGTATTCTGATTTAAAATATTGTTAGGATGTTTTTGGAAATACAAAATCTTAGTTATACTTCAAACTGCTTCTAATACTTAAAGAGTTTTTATTTATTTATTTTTGGTGACTATTCTGGAGCATTTGGATTAGTTTGTCTAAAAAAAAAGATTCAATCTTAGTGCTAAGACAGAGAGCAGATTTTGAGTTCCTCACTGGGTAACACTTAAATAGCTTCTGATACGGGCCAGGCACTGCACATGGCCTTACAAAGCCAAAGACAAACGGGACAATATCTTTTCTCCCAAGAAGTTTTGTAGGGAAAAAAGACAGTTAATCCACAGTCTTACCACGATTTGGTGTGACAGTGGAGCTACCGGAGCAAGTATGTCATGGTTTGCTTTCCTGGAAGCTGAAGCTGAGACTTGGATTCTTGAAACAATGATGTCTTGTGTGTTCTCAGGGAAGGGTGAAAAGGAAGGGAAGACAGGACAGGGAAAAGCTAAGAGGGACCTGACCTTGCTGAGGATGAGTCGAGCATGGTCTTAGGGAAGGGGGACAACTCCATTCCCTTCCCCTGAAGCAAGCCCACAATAACTGCTCAAGGGCAGTGAGAGTTTTGAGAGTGGAGGAGGCAGGCATTGAGCTCAATGGTGAGGCTGACTCCAGGAGAGCAGCAGGGCTGGTTATGTTGGGATTGACAGAGGATAAAGAATGCATGGAGCACAGGATAGCATGTGGCAGAAGGGTGCGGAAATAAGAAATGGTGATCCCTGTATGCAACGGTCACAAGATTCCCCGGAAGTTGAAAGAGTGGAGAGCTCCAGCTGACAATTAGCTCTTAACTGTAGAAATGAGTTCATGTAACATCAGCAGCTATCCCCAAAGGCCATGGTTCCTGTTTGTTAGCAGTCAAATCACTACTCGAATGTCTAATACACTCTGATGTTCACGACAAACCTATCTTCAATTTATATTGCTCTAAATTCATGGGGGTGTTTCTCAAGTGAGATATTGCTCAAAATGCATTTCTTATTATTCTCCTTCTTACAAAGCAAAAATAACTCTTTGACATTTCCATAGGTTAAATACACTTGTCAAATATACTGACGTTCAATTCCTCTGAAGCCTTAATATGCACCAAGCAGTATATCTATGCTAAGTATGCTTTTATATATTTCTGAGTTAGTGCAGAAAAAACCCACTGCAGTTAAATAAGGGTGGGATTAAATTCTTGCTGAATTATTATCAACAATAACAGCTACTATGTAATAAGGAGTGCTCACTTCATACTAAGATGGCTCTGTCCTTTACGTTTATTGTCAACTTTAATTACTATCACAACCTTACCAAAACGTATCATATTAGGTCTATTTCATTGGAGAAGACATGAGCTTATAGAAGGTAGTGTGTCACCAGCACTCATCTAGCTAGTAGACATTAGGTACAGGATTCATATCCATTTCTATTGAATCCCACGTGATTTTAGGCAAAAAAACAGGGGAGCTGAATTTCAAGAATTGGTCACAGGCAAAATTTTCAGTATGTTTGTTATAATTTTGAGTTTTGAGTTCTTGTTGGAAATTTCAAGTCACAATTAAAATATGTGTATGTGTACATGTAATTAAAATATGTGTATGTAATTGTTTTCAAATTACTTCAATGTAGTATCATTTAAATAAGGTTATTTGATGTCACACAGGTTATAGGGACAATCTATAGTTTGGGTCAAGGCAATTATTTATAATAAATTCATTTAAAATCTAGGAACCTAGGATATAAAGCAAAGCATAATACTAAGACATATGAAAAAACACATTATTTATCAATTATAAATTATCTGCTTGATCCTCAAAATCCTGGCTGCTGTCTACATGTCTCTGATGAAATTATTCCCCTAGAGACACCAGGTGTACCAGGTAAACCAGGTGTAATGACAATAAAAAAAAAGTACTGGAAGTTTATAATCTGTAAATGCCAGTTCAGGCTATCAGCGATAAACTTCCCTTCATCTTTATTCTTTTACCTTTTAGTAGTGTGAATTTTGTTCTTTTTCAGTTCATTGTTATCACTGGCTTCCATGGAACCAAGACACCGTGACTGCTACTGTGGACTGCAGATTCTCTTCTCTAAATTCATTCTAAGTTTCAAAGGAATTCGTCAGGCAAATGTGAGTCTCTCCTTAAACCAATTCTACTCCCTCTCTCCCTCATTTTAATCTCTTCCTTAAAACAACATTTTAAGTTTATGGGATACAATCAACTAAAATATTCCACTGTATACATTTTTATGCTGTCATTTATCTCAATCATAGACCTCTTTTCCTTCATATTTTAGAACTGAGCACTTTGTCTGTCCTAACATATCAATTTAGTAGTAGTTAGCAATCCAGTAATTTGCAAGTTCTAGCTGCATTGGTATTGTTGAACATTCTCTTCAAAGATGGTTGTAGTCTAGATACAAACCTATCATACTCTCTCAGTATATAAAACGTGCTCTGGAAATAGAAGATAAAAAATAGTAAAAACCATTAAGGGTCTTGATTCATATTTCCAAGTTGCCCTTAAAGAGGTTGTGTCCAAATGTGGTGTATAATATTGTCCTTCTCCAGTGTATGATAGTGTATTCTTTTTTCTTTATTCTTAACAATATTTAATTTCATTTGTTGTCTGAAGTGATAGAAGTCAAAATATCCATTTGATCTATGAGAGAATTAAAATCCATATGGGTCAAATTATTGTTTTGTAGACACAATGGTCACAACATCAGGAACAAAACACAGACCTCATTGGCTTCTAATCTCTTCCTCACTACCCAGCACCGGAGTCTGCACTTCCTGTCTGTCAAGTGCACACAAAAGTAAAGAAAATTCAGAGTATGTTAAGTGGTAAGTTATTTTGTAAATAAATGTATGACACACATGTAGCCATTGGCTAGTGCTTGACACACAGAAGAAGAACTCATACTTTTCTACAAAATGATATTTTCTCTACAGATGTTAATTTGAAGGAATATTTATACAAATGTGGCACCCCAAAATTTCTAAATATAGAAGATCATGCATTGCAACTTGGTATATGCCCAGTGTAAACAACAGAAATTAGTTGTTTTTAAAATACATGAGTTCTTCCTAGAAAATATCTTCCTACCTAGAGCTTGAGCTAAATGTTGCATGAGAGCTTCAGGATGTGGAAAACAACATCGATTTGAATAATACAGTGGTTAGACAAAGTGGACTCTCCCCTTTGCTCTCATTTACAGGAAGAAAAATATAAGAACAATTTCTGCAATTTCTTTTTTTCTGAGAGCATTGCAGTATGTTCTCTCTTACTAAACACCATCAATTTCCATGTGCAGGGATATAAAGTAGAAGATACCCTGGATGTGACTTTCAAAATAATTAGCTTCCTGCCTGACACATTCAGCAACAAGAAAAATAAATAGTACATCCTGATTCATTTCAACTCACAGAACTGAAATTCATGGTATTATTACTTGGTCTTTTACCACAGAGAAGAATAATGTACAAAGCAACACAACTGCACTACTAACCACTCACTTATTCGCATTTAAGTGCATTTTTTCTCATTTTAAACCAGTAGTTGTTAGTGTGATAACAAGGAAACTGAACCACGATCAAGATTGTTAAAGAAACAAATATTAGATTCCATTTGTTCTTTGAAGGAAATTCCATAACTCCTTGTTGCATGTGTAATTCCATTTAGAAGGTGTTTACTTGGCCTTACTCTCTATAACTGGCCAGGATGGCGTCTTGATTCCTAATCTACAGAAAATCAGCTGGATTTACTTTTTACCAAAATGCACCAAGGAATTTGATCGACTCCTAAGGGCTCTGGCTGAATTTTCTTTACAACCAATACTGTGCATTTGAATTTCTGTCAAAATGTAGCTTGGGCTGAGCAACAAATCCAATCTAACTTAGAAGCAAAGCAGTATATATTAACAGACAAAAAATAGCACCACACATACATTCAATAATCTTTCTAGAAATATCTAAGCACCCCCTATGTATAGCGTCAATTTCAGCTCTTGAGGTATAGCCTGACATAGAGCTCAGGCAGGAAGCACAATGAGCGTGACATCACGGAAGACCTGACATGCACCCTGCCTCACATGAGAAAGAGCACAGCAGACAAAATACTGGAATAACAATCAATTATGTGAATATGTTGTGAGAATGTTTAGTGACACTGCCATTCACATTTCTAGTACTTTAAAGCAGTGAGTGACTTAGCCAGCTACCGGTGGTAAAATAAGAAACTGAAGCTTGAAAATTTGAGTTCAAACTTTCTTAAAACTTGTAACTGTAGCAGCTACAAGAGACTTGACATCTTTGGTGCCTGCACCATCCCCATGCCCTGTCCGTCTAACATACTCAAGGAAGTTTTCAGGTAACTTAAAATTGCAAGAATAAGGCACAGTCTGCAAACCACAATATCTGAACACAATTTATCTTCTTTCTCATTAATTTTTTATGTTTTCAATAAATATTCATGGAGCATCTATATTTTACCATGCATTACATGAGGCGATTAGCACCATTTTAGAATAAATTATAGTTCCAACTTCCAAGAATTTTATTGTCCAGTGGGAAGTCAGGCCTGAAATCAATACAGTTGAAATATATCACATGTGCTATGGGTCATTACAAACTGTTGAGGCACTGGAAAGGAGCACATAACTAATTTCTCTTTCTATTTTAGAACAAGCACTGCCTCCTAACTTGCATTACCTTGCCCAAGGGAAATAGCACACACCCAATAAAATAATCCACACAAAGTAGCCCCAGCATGACTCATGTCTCATGCAGATCATAATAGAGCAATAACAAGAAAGAAATTAGCTTTTCTGCATTGCTTCCAAGATTCATGATTTTCTGCAACAGAATATGTACCACCCTAGGAAATCAAACTAGTGATCGCTCAATATGCCTGCCATCTTAAATTACGACTAGAATTGAATCTAAAGGCATGCAGATCTGCTCATCCATGGCACACTGTTTCCCCCACTTTTCTTTGTTTTAAAGTTTAGCAACAAATTAAAAACATAGGAAATGATAATTACTTATGTGAAGGGATTTATGATGGATATTCCTGGTAAATGGGTAGATGGTAGTAAGGAGCTTTACTTTCTTCTTGAAAAAAAAGTTACAAATAACATGGTTGATTTTGCTGTTTGATTTGTTTCACTATGGCTTCTGTTCTGAGCAGATAATATGATTACAGAAAGCACAAATACCTCATATTGCCTGAATAAGGTTATGGCTTAATTTAATTATAGTAATTTACAGCCCCATTGCACAAGGTTGTTAAAAAAAATGTGCTGCTTGCAATGGGCAGTAGGTTGACACAAACTAAGAATGCACATTTAAACCAAACTACCTCATTAAATTTTAGGGTGTCATCGTTCCCTGCCTATTATTATTCTAAATACAGTATTGTGTCTGCTATGACTCACACAGAGCAGTTCATGGCATTAATCTTGATGCATGCTGTATTAGTCATACTGCTCTCTCACTTTTAGTGAGGCCCAAGGCATCACGTAAGGTTGTGAAGTAACACGAGGAAATTTCCAGGGTGTTGCCTGACACTGTCATTAATACCAAGAGGACTGACAAGCACCTCTCTCCATAACTTGTGGGAAACAGGAAAACAAGAGCGCAAGGCTTCTCATCTTCACACAGGGAAACATGTGGGACATCACCGTGTATGGTCCTAAGTTGGCCGAATCTTAGTGTCCACTATGACTTGGGGCAAATGCGTTCTCTGGAAATTAATACTCCTAGGAACAGCTATTCTCTGAGTCCCCCTTTATCCCAACCCCCTGAATTCCTAACTCTATGAAAGCAATGTTTTATTTTCTTCTGCATGTAAAAAAACACCAATATGACAAGAAATGATCTCTGCCATATAAGAATATCAGTATTTCTCTTTTATAAAAAGCTATACTGTGTTTTACAAAAAAACTCACTCCTGCAAGTGTTGTGTGTGTGTGTGTGTGTGTAAATATATACAGGTATATGCCTTGGTTCATGAATTTAATCCCTTCCACAGCTCTGGGGAAGATGGCCGTGGTTGTGTTCATCATCCAATGCAGAGTCCATGAATGGAAGCAAAATTTTGCCAAATGCTTCTGTTTGGGAACCAAATTGTTCATGTACAGAAGCACTGGTAAACCGAGGTACTACTCTGTGTATGTATATATTCTTCAGGACTTGCTGCATGGTCTGCAGTTCTCTTAGGAGTCACGCCCTTGGATTCTCCTGTTAAAATGCCATGTCATTTGGGAAGATTAATATATTAAAGTTCTTAGTAAATTCAACTATTGGAATTTTAGGAATGTGAATGCTTGAATAATTCAGAAATTTTCTAAAAGGAGACTATTTTCTGGACCATATGGCTAAATCTCCATACTCAGATAAGGGCTGTTTAATAAAATTGGACTTTCATCTTCTTATATGGAAATATGCTTTTCATAGATTGAAATGCTAATGATAAACTAAACCATGAGCTGTGAGGGCACAGATCTCTAGTGACACAATTGTTGGAACCAGTGTATCAAAGTATATCTGTACTCTAAGTGAAAAGTTTAGATACCTATGGGTATACACACAAGGAGTAATGGGAGTGGAAACTTTTTTATGATTCAAGTTATCAAATAACTCAGCATCGACTCCTTAAAATGCCAAGTGACAACTGGACAACTTAGTTCAGATTTTCTTGGAGGTGCCTAGGGAACCCTGTGGTTTCTTTGATCTCAGTCTTGAGCCAACTTCATGATTAACCTTCCAAAGATTTATCACTTTATTAAAACAGATACCTAAAAACCACAGTCTTAAATTAATTGTTGGGGGTGGGATCAGAGATAAGATTTGCAAAAGAATACCTACAGGGCAAGAAAATGGCAGCCTTGGACCCCAGCAAAACAAGGGTTGGACCTGAAGTCCCAATGGGATGAGGAACTACAGTAGGTTCTCTGGGGGAAAGCAGAAAGGGCAGAGTGGGTGGGCACGTGGGGGACCAGAAAAGATTATGGGACTCAGAACTACTTTCTCTTCTGTGTTCTGTAAATGTCAAGTCCTACAATCATTTCACACAGGAGTTTACTGATTATAATAACATAAGACAACAGAAATTCTAGATTTTTAGATAATATTAAAACCAGGCGATACTCGTTCTGTATTCAATAGTTCATAGAAGTGAATTTGTCAGCTATTTAAAAATGTTGTTTTCCTACAAAGCAGTGAAATAAATTAGTTAAGGTACAATCAGTGTTTAAATATAAAGAAAGGAAATAAATGTGCTACAAACTTCATAGTAAGAACAAACAAGTAGATACACTGTGCACATTAAAAACAAAGAAGAGTATTTTTTTAACCACTGGAGGCATTTATACACTTTCCTTTTCTATTTCTATTTTCTATTTATAAACAACCTTTGTATCGTATGAAATACTTCATAAATGAGTTCTGAAATCCAGCTATTGTAACATTCTGATTCTGAGAAGACAAACTTCATTATTTCTTTCAGCGGAATAACAAAAGGGTTTTAGAAAAAACTCAGCACACTTCCTGTGCCCGGTCTTTTTCATTTTGAATTATTGAACACCACGCTTTCTCATATTCTTTACAGCAAGTGATGGATGGGTGACAAGGGCCCTGGGTAGGAGCCAGCATTGAGAATGTACACTGACCTCCCTGTGTCATTTTACTGCATTTGACTTAAAGTACATTGTATCTGATATAAGTACTGCTTCTCCTGCTCTCCTCTGAAGTCAAATTGGTGCTCTTTGCAGATGACATGATTTTATATAGAGAAAATCTCAAAAAATCTACCAAAACTCTTAGAACTGATAACTGAATTCAGTAGAGTTATAGGATGCAAATCAACATACAAAACTCAGTACACTTTGTATTTGCTAACAGCAAGTTATCAGAAAAAGAAATCAAGAAAATAATCCCATTTACAATAACTACAAAAAAAATCCCTGAGAATAACTAAAATCGTGTAATATTTCTATAATGAAAACTATGAGAAATTGAAGAGGACACAAAAATTGAAGATATTTTGAGTTTATGGACTGTAAAAATAAGTACTGTGAAAATCCTCATTATGTCCAAAGTTATTGACATGGATTCAATGCAATCCACACAAAATATCAATGACACTCTTCATATAACTACAAAAATACTGTAAAATATATCTAGAGCCACAAAAGAACCCTAAATAGCCAAAGGCATCTTGAGCAAAAAGAACAAAACAGGAAGCACTATAAAACCTGAGTTCAAAATATTGTACAAAGCTGCTATGATAAAAAGAGCATGGTATTGGCATGATATATAGACTTGTAGATCAATGACACAGAATAGAGAGCCTAAAAGCAAACCCGTGCATCTACAACCAACCAATTTTCAACAAAGATGCTAAGAACATTCACTGGAGAAAGGACAGTGTTTTCAGTATACGATGCTGGCAAAATTGGATATCCACATGCAGAAGAATGAAGCTACCACCTATCATTCACCAGTTACAAAAAAGCCAACTCTTAACTAGCGGTGGGATCGGCATTTATGAAAATACCAGAGGAAAATTTAGAGAAAATGTTTCAGAACATTAGAACGGGCAAGGACTTTTGAGACAAGACCTCAAAAATACAGAAAACAAAAGCAAAAATGGACAAATAGGATTGCATCACACTAAAAGCTTCTGCAGAGCAAACAGCAGAGTGAATAGTGAATCTCAGTAATGGGAGAAAATATTTATAAACTATACATCTTACAAGGGGCTAATATCCAGAATACATAAGGATCTCAAAAATTCATTTCAAAATACCAGTAATGGTAATAGAAATAATAATAATAACAACCCAATTAAAATGGGAAATAGACCAAAATAGGCATTTCTAAAAAGAAGATATACAAATGGCCAAAGATAAATGAAAAACTCCTCCACATCACTAACCAACAGAAAAATGTAAATCAAAGTCACAGTTAGGTATCACCTGAGCCCAGGAAGAATGACCACTATCAAAGAGAATGAAGACAGCAAGTGGTATAGAGGATGTGGAGAAGAGGGACCCCCCCACATTGTTGGTAGGAATGCATATTAAGATAGCAGTTATGGCAAACAGTAATGGAGTTTCCTCAAAAATTTAAAATTAGAAACAACATATGGTCAAGTAATCCCACATCTAGGTATATGTCCAAATGAAATGGACTCAGTCTGTTGGAGAGATATCTGCACTACCATGTTTACCACAGTACTGTTCGCGATAACAGAAAACAGAGACAGTCTAAGTGTCTACCAGTTGGTGGACACATAACCAACACATACACAATGGAATTTTGTTTGAAGACATACTGCCATCTGCAATAATATGAATAAAATTGAGATTGTGATGTTGAGCGAAATAAGTGAGCACAGAAAGGCAATGACCATGTGAACGCTCTCCTGTGTAGACTCTAAGAAGGTTGACTTCATAGACGGGGTGGGAGGAGGTGGGGAAGATGACCAGCGGGCACTGTGTTTTGTTCTATAGAAATAGGATGACCTGGCATGCTGTGCCCAGAAGGTAACAATAATGTACCGCCCATTCAATGATGGTAAACGTTTTCAGCATAAAGTAAGGAAGTGAGTGTTTGAGGAGATAGATACACTTACCTGGATTTAAACATTACACAAAGTATAAACGCATCAAAACAGTATATGCTACCCAGGAAATATGTACATTTTTTCGCCTTCTTATATTAGTCAAAATTAATTTAAATTATGAAAGGATTCACATTGAAACATGCAGTCTTTACAGGCAGCTTTTGCAGCTGATCAGCTTGATGCAAGGAATTCACTCATGCGGTCAAAATTCTATGTCCAGGTGACTATATCGTGTGGGACGCCTGGCTCTGAGCCATGTCTTAACCCCGACAATTTTAAATTTTTTCTTTTGAGAGAGAGTCTCAGTGAGTTGTAAAGTTGCCCACACTGGGGTCTAACTTGAAATCCTCCTGCACAGGGGTGGGGAACCTATGGCACGCATGTTATTTGTTTTTCTTTTAAGACAAAAGATATTAATGTATTTTTTTTCCCTAAACCAGAGGCCCAGTGTTCAGGTGTAATTGTAGTGTTGTGATAAATAAGCAGGCTTGGAGTGCAGTTTGGGCCTTCTTCTCTAAAAGGTTCACCAGCAGTGCTCCTGCCTCAGTTTCCCAGGGTGCTGTGATTACAGGTGTGTGCCACTCTGCCTGGCTAAATTACCTACAGTGTCCTACACATAATTGCTAGGACTCACCCAAGAGTTTATAATGGGGAGGGGTCCCCCATTCGGGGACCATTCTGAGAATTACTGATGTAGGAGGGCACAGCAAGGACCCTCTGGTGACAGTGCCTGGTGGCTTGCATAGCTGGTCTGGCCCAGCTTGAGCCAAGAATAAGAGCAGAATAACACCCTTTCCATAGCAGAGCACACATTGTTCATGCATGCATGTGTATATGCACACATATGGATATGTTTATGCATGCACACATGTGTCTACGTACACATTTATGCGCGTATTCTGTTAGCTTGGGAACTCCCGCCTCAGAGGGTTGTTACCCACAAACAGATACTACACATGTGTGCATGCGTGTGTTCTGTTATTTCAATAAATCTTATCTTGGAGGTTTTATAATCTATTTTAAAAATCAAGAAAATGAAAGTGAAGAGCCAGAAATTAAATTGTCATAGTCACACAGCTAATAAAAGGAAACAATGGAATTCTAATCCAAGCTTTTTTTTTTTTTGGTACTAGGGATCAAACTCAGGACCTTGGGCAGGCAGGCATGGTGCCACTGAGCTACATCTCCAGCCCTAATTCAAGCTTTGTAACTGACATCAAAACCTTTATTCTTTTTCTTACTGCTATCCAAGGTACAGTTACTAGTTATCAATAGCTTATCTTTTCCACATCCATAAAGATGGTGGGAAACATAGAAACTCTGTGTAAAGTATAAAGACAACAACAATAAACATTCAAATAACCTGACCTTCTGATTATAGAGATTAATGATTTAAGGCCTGCATTGTAACTTTGGATTGCTCAAGAGCTGTGGGGGCTTAGCTAGTTACATATATAGACACAAACATGGATGTAGACAAGACTTGCAAATATATGTATGTTTACACATGAATTTGATTTGTTGAGGAGCCATCGAGTAAGCTTTGGCATATTTCTACTTTAAGCAAGAAGACTCCATTTGGTTTCTGTTTCAAGTTCAGGAAATCCACAGCACTTAGAATGAACTTGGTTTTGAAACATAAATACCATAGATGAAAGAATCTAAAGATTCCCCGTTCAATAATCCCTATTTAAGTTTCCTGAACCGTGAGTTCATATAACTCATGGTTCCATGAGTTCTTCACAGTGGCTTCAAGAATATCCATAATGTTTCTGAAATGAGACTATTTTAGAGTATGTAGACTTTCCATCACTTTTACAATTTTCTCTCAAAGTCTCCTATGCAGTGAACACTTCAGAAACATGTATACAGTCCAACTCTCTCCTTTAAAAACAAGGAAACAGACAAGGTGTGGCTCATGGAGTGAGCAAGGTGAACTCACAGCCATGGACTCTGGTCTAAGTCTCTTGAAATGTGTGCTCTCGACTCTGACCTTCAACTCCTATCATCTGTGCTGAGCTGTTGAGCTGATGGAGATTTTGTCAGAAAATTCAATGGAACTGTCTTGTTTTCACGACATTTTCTTAACTATGGCTATTGGTTATAAAATACTAAGGAAATGTTTTATTACTTAACTCTAGTTGATTTACATAAAAATATCATTTACAATATTTTATAAAATTACTAGTATAAGCTTGTACACATGTTTTGCTACTGTGTGTAAATTTGATTTCCTCACATTCTACAAACAATCAAGATTTTCATATGTATTTCAGCTCTATCTTTGCATAGATTTAAAAACAGATTTTATGAACTATGAACAGAGTATGAAGTCTACACTTCCATTCAAACTTTACCTTCTTATTCATAGTTAGTTACTTTTCTTGTTCTACTGCATGCCTTTTTTCCCTAGTCATCAACCTACACTAACCTAGCTCCTCTTTTCTCCAGATCTGAACTAAAAAATATATTTACCTGCATTTTATTAAAAATATAAGGGTGCGAAGGTGTAAGTCTTAATACCCAAACCTGGATTTTAAATTGTGCCATTATCTATACTTACTGTTTTGTGACTCAATTCCCATATTTTTGGATCTGATTATTTCATCTCTTAAAGAAATGCATGGGAGGTGGAAAAAGTCTTTTTCTTTACCTTTTATTCTTTCATATCTGTGCCATGTGGGGTGATGTAGGAGAAGAAAAAGCACAGGATGGGAACCTGACAGGTGGATCCAAAGAAGCCCTTTACATAAGCACTCAGGAGCTGTGTCCATAGGATTAGGGTTATCATTTCATGCTGCTTTCCTCATACATCACAGCTGATTACCGTTGTTATTAGCAAAATATGTGAATTAAACAGCAAGAAGGTAAACTGCTGCCGCATAACACCACCCGACCACACAGCACATGTATATTTTCCAAAGCAGCAAATACTTTATCACAGGTGTTTTAGCTGCCTTGGTAATGGTGAATGACAAAAGCTAATCTTTAGGTACAGAAGAATTCTCTCGAATTTCCATGAAGTGACATTAGTTCTGAGGACAATAACTGGCATTTTCTCCTAGATTTTGCTTAGATATAAAATTAAATAAAAAAGTTTCAATGGTTTAGCCTGTAAGAAAAAAGCAAAACATGAGCCAGGGATTTAGCTCAGTGGTTCCGCTGCCTGCCTTGAAAGAACAAAGACCTGAGTTTGATCCCTAGTACCAAAAAAACCAAAACCACAAAAACAAAACAAAACAGGAAGTCTACACACGCAGATGGGCACTCCCAGACACACAGAGCAAGGTGCAGAAGGCGTGGTTTTCCTGGCCCTTGCTTTGGTTTAGTTCATGTTCGTGTTTTAAAAGGCTGTTGGATGTATTACCAGCGATGCAACATTTTAGACATTATGTCCTCATTGAATTATAAGGGAATTTTATTGCACAGTTCAGAAATACATGGGGTCAAACTGTTTTTGAGGCAGGAGAAAATCATTTAAACTAAACTCTATTATAAGGTGCCAAACATAGTCAGTTTCAATGAGGCTCACAAAGAATGTTACAGTAGCTTGGGCTTTGCATGAATTCTGCAGTTCAAGATTCGTCTCCATGCTCATTATATGTCTAATCTCTGAGAGGTTTATAACTCAGCCGGCTTAATTTGCTTTGGGAAGATAGTTGACATTCTGCTTTCTAACACAGACAAAATTTTGAGGGTTTAAGAATATAATATATTTAAATTGCTTTGCTTTTTGAGGTATTTGAACTTTTCTGTATTATCACGATCCTCTCAGAAACGTCTTTTAGACAGTGGTTTCCTAGTCACACCTCATAGGATTTTAGTAGCACACATATACCAGTATCTGTTTATATATTAAGGCTGTTTGAAAGGCCACAAACCACTGTAAGAGCTAAACGCTTTTATTTCCTCCTGCCCTGACAAAATAAAACAAAACGATGTGAGGCAGTTGTTGCTGCTTTCTGAAATATATTATGATCTAGAGAAATATTTCAGGTCTCTTAAGAACAATGACTTCAAAATTTTATATTTAATGAATATTTAAACAAAAATTTCAAAGTAAGACTAAATTATATAAAAATGCAAATTCAGTTATGAGTTGCTTTAATATAAAAGTCTGGTTTAAATACAACCTTTAAAATATATTATTAAATTTGAAATAAGAAACTTTGTAATAATGATTAAGTCCAGATCAAAGATTTGAAAAATAGAATTAAGACCAATAGATGAATTAATAGGCTCATTACAGTAATATTGTTATAGATTAGAGTGAATTGTAATTTTCTATTTCATAATGACAGATGGTAACTTAACCACTGTTAGGCTTTTACAAAATGCTATGTAATAGCTGGTTATTTTGTAAAGATTAAGAATATCTGTGTTAAGAGAATAAAATAAGTTTAGAGCCTGGATAGATTTTCCTAGTCCATTCTTCTCTGATTGTGTGAAAATGATGTAGAATTGGGGGCCCAGCCTCTTCCAGGGCATAAATTCCCTCTTCCTGGGAATAAAATTTTCCGCTTCCCTGCACAGAATAGTTGTCACCTTTTTTAAAAGACTTTTTTGGGGTCTTGTTCACTACACAAAGTTCAGTGACTCTAATCTGTCAGGAAACGGGTCCCTAATAAATGATTTAATGAAGATGTTATCTGAAGATAGCTTCTAACCCATTCTTTGCTTACATGGTGTCTCAATGTGCAATGGAATGGAACTTAGTAGGACACTGAGCAATATGAGTCTATGCTTTCAGAATGATAATGCTTCCTTTTAACTGTCCAGTGTTTCTCTTAAAAGTTTACAAAAATATGCGAAGCTCCCTTAGAGTTGTACATAGTTTCTTTTGTGGAACATGTAAGTTTTATTTCAGTTGATCCTTTACAAGGAATGTAATGCTTCATTCTCTTTGGAGCTCTGAAGACTCAGAAACTTGCTACTGACAATTACAAACACTATAAATCAATTTCCAATATAACAGTTTCCAGTTTCACATTTTTAAGTAGAAGCATGCGGAAGAAATCTTGTCCAAAAAACCTAGATTTACATTTCCAAAGTAAACTCAGATGAAAGACCTCAAAGTCCTACTTCTAGTAAAATTAAAGATAAAATAAGCACATGATGATAACAATAATAATAGTACCTCGATATTGTGGAACTGAAACAGATCTAGAGTTACATTTGCAGTTAGAGAATAATATAAATTCTACTAATCGCCAAGAAAAAGTAAAGATATACAGGTCAGACATGGGCACGGATCTTAACAGTGGTACTCCTCTGTATCCATGTCCTTCTCTGTCCACACAGTGTAAGCTTTTCCGGATTCACTGAGCCTTGCTCATGAAGGGCTGGAAGAGAAGCTGATGCTGATCTCTGTAGAGTATTTTTTTTTTTGTCTTCACAGCTGATGACTGCTAAGTTAGCTGGCAGTTAGCCACCTGCCTGCTAAATACTTAAACCTCACACGAAATGCCTCTCACCATGTTGTATAGGTATTATTTTTTAAAAAAAGGAAAGCAAGAAATTGAGACAAAAGAACTTTCTTGCCCCGCATCCTCTCAACTGGTAATTAACAAGGAACAAGCAGGGTCTGTTCCCCACAGTGAACCAAAAAGCAGTGACTGGAGAAGCTGAGGAGGTGCCAAAGTCTGAACAGCCCCAGAGTAAGCAAGCGTGTCTTGTGCCCTGCAGTCTGCCTGATGCAGAACATCGGTGTCTCGCTCTGGATGGCTGCCAGCCCTCTACGTGGAGTTCGCACACATTTTTTGTTTCTTTGTTGTTTTGTTTCTGTTTCTTTAATGTTCTAATTGGCTTTAGAAGCTTCATCTGAATCCAGTCTGCTGTTTTTATTTCCTTTTTTGATGTTTGCTTTTCTTTTCTTTTCATAAGTGCATACTGGCATCTTTTATATGTTGAAATTAAAAAACCACATTAACAGTATTTACAATTTCTTCATAAGCTCTCCCATTGTATTCTACTTTTGACTCCAACAAAATCAAGAGTCCAAATGAGCATCTAAGGAAATATACTGATCTCAGATTTTCTGTCTACATTTCTGACCATATATCAGTGTAATCATACAGATGGTTTATTAAGAAATTTAACATTTTAGAGCTTTGATTCTTAACCCCCTCCATGCCTATTTCCTTGTCACTGCGAATTCTTCCAGTCGTGTCACTGTGTGAGACGCATCCAGGACGTTGTCCCTGAGCAGTGACCTGCAGGAGGTAACTCTTTCACCCCACCCCATCTCGGGACCATCGTGCATCTGGTTTCAGAGGTACATGCAAGCACATTCCCTTCTTACTAACATCACGCGTTAGCATAATATACCATAACTACTAGACCAATCTTGATATGCTATTCCATTAAAGTACATATTTTACTCATATTCCTTAGTTTTCACCTAATACCCTTTTTCTGTTCTGGATTTTTTCCTTGATATTTTCCAATATATTTCTATATTGCATTTACTTGTCACATCTCTACATGGTAACAGTTTCTCAGACTTTCTTTGCCTTTGGCCTTTTCAGTTTTCTCCAACGTTTGTAGACTATCCCTCCATGCCTCCGTGCCATCTGTTCTTATTCTTAAGTGATGCCGGTAATGTGTTTTGGAAAGAAGGCATCAAAGGTAAAGTGGCAGCCCCGTGCCCTCCTGTCCAGGGTACATGAGGTCAGCAGGATTTGTCACTATTGTTCAGCCTTGATCCCCGGCTGGGTGACGTTTGTCAGATTTCTGCCATGGAAAGTCCCCCTTCCCCACTGCCATTCTCTCCTCTTCAGAAGGGTTCACTGTGGGCAGTCCACACTCACAGAACGGAGAGCTCTGCTCCATTTCCAGGATGCGAGAGAATGCCTACCTAAAGTGGAATTTGTCTGCAGAGGAAATTCGTGCATTCTCCTCTATTTACTGACTGTATTGTTCACTACATCACTCTAGCTTTTCAGATAATTACTACATATTTGTGTTTATAGTCAAATACTATGCTTCATATTTTGTTGGTCAGATTGCTTTAGTTTTGCTCGTTTGGTCGTGTCTCTTCGGAACACTCAATACCATGTGCCTGCCTGTGCCTGTTTCAGCACTTCCTTACTTTCTGGCTTTCCCAGAAACTCTGGGTTCATCCTCTGTGGTCCCTGCTACAAATTGGAATCAGCCATTTCTCCCAGGAGCCCTGGTTCCTAGTATTTAAGAGTTTGAGAGGCAGGAGCATTGGAGCACTCCTGCAATCCCAATTGCTCAAGAAGCTGAGGCAGGATGATCTAAGTTCAAAGCCAACTTGGGCAACTTTTAGTGAGGCTCTGCCTCAATATGAAATTTCAAAAGGCCAAAGTCTGGGGAACAGATGTACCATAAAGTTTTTACATAATAAATAGAGAAGAGTTTTTAGACACTATCACTTTCTGACACATAGTTAGTATCCAATATTCTCCTTTCCAATGTCCCCCCTTTCTTATACCTGTTGATATGGAACATCAAGTTAACTCCTAAAAGCTGGGCTTTACAGAAAAAGTTCATTGTGCTTTCCCAAAGAGACGAGCAGCCAAGTGCAGCAGAGCATAGTTTCTCAGAGGAAACCTGGCTGCCTGGTTCATATTCCACCTCACCTTTCACCCACGAAGCCCAGAGGTGGGCTCTGCTCCCTGTGGCTGGCTCAGACCCAGCATGACTGCGACCCTCCCTCCGTCTGTGGTCCAAGCAATGCAGCCCCTGTAAAGGGTATTTATGGGCTTGGACACAGAGTTTTGAACACTTGGACACTGACCTTCTCTCCACACACCAGACAAATGAGAGAGCACAGGGGAGTGGGCAGACAGCCATCTGGGATCTCGTGCAGCCTTGTACAAGTGTAGAAAGCCATGAGGACTTGGGGACCCCTCAGATACGGGTTCCTCGGTTACCTTTCATGAGACAGACACTAGAGCCCAGCTTCTTCCTGCTCAATGTTCAGACACTGCAAGGCCTCAGGGCTGAGCAGAAACATGACGAGAGCTGGTAATTGCAGCATGGGGAATTCAGTTGAGTTACACAGAGCACACATAAAAACCCAAAACAAAAGAAAAGTAATACCATTTCTAGCTCACTTGAATTTGTGGACGAGGGCTCATGCCCACAATACCTTTTCTATTCTCCTTACTCTGCTTAAGCATTAGATCAAACCCATCACCCCTTGAAAAATCCTTATAAGGGAAGCATTTTGAGTACTTTGGGATACCCGATTAAAAGAAATAATGCAGAGTGGTAAGCCCTCACCGTTATTCTTCAAGATGATCCACTTGGGGTTGGCCTGAGGCTCAGTTCCTGTGAAGCACTTCCAGTTCAAGGGTGACACCGATTAGTCAGTTACTTGAGTACAGGGTTCCACGTAGGGATGCTGAAGCTGTGACAATGTCTGTGGTAAGCAGACCCCCAAATTCATGTCTAGGGGAAACCACTCTACTAAATTGTAGGGCTGGGGTTATCTGTGCCTTGGTGTCATGGTACCTGTCCACATCGTTATGAGGACCGAGGTCACACCTACAAAATTTTCAGAATACAGGAAGCAAGACATAAGTGATGGTTCAATAAAAATAGATATAATGATGTGGCACTGGCTTCGTGTATACTTCCTTTGATATCAGTGTGTCAACGTCACTTCAAGGAAAGGAAATTTTTATCGGGTCAATTTAAATCCTAACACAGATGTTTAGTTAGTTTCTGAACCTAGTATCTGTGAATTTTTGAGTTTTCATTGATTTAAAGCTTTTGTAAAGGTAGCGATCCCTGTGTATAAAATTCAAATGACTCAGAATTTGACCAACAGGCAGATGCTACCCAAAGGCTGGCTTAGAAAAAATATTTTTTTCTTGTAAGATGTCAATGTCAAAGAGACTTTACGCTGTGGACAAAATGATTTTTCTATCTAGCCAATTAAGAGGGACTTTGTTTTGAAGTCCGAAAATATGCAATTATTTTCTTCTTTGTCTTACACACACGCACACACACACACACACACACACTTTGCTATAAGGGAGCTATTAACAGGCATCTTCTCATTTAGGCAGTGAAAAAGCTCTCTTCACATAATGTCTGAAAAGCCCTTTCAAATTCAGTGCTTTAAGGTTTTCAAAGATATTTATTTATTTATTTATTTATTTATTTATTTTGAAGAAAAACAGCAAGTACCTCATCAGTTCCCTTACAAACATCTTCAAATGCTTTTGGGGAAGAAATGAATTTTAAAGTGTATTCAGTCACACTCTGTTCATGCCAAGCAGTGAAAACGTCTTTTAATCCAAACCACAGCTCACCATCATCTGGTTAAAATCATCTCCATCACCACCTGCCATTATTAATACGCAGGAAAAGGAAAGCCACCTCCAACCTCGCCAGAGCCCTGTGCAAGGCCCTCAGCACCTGGGACTTCATCCCACCCCTGCTCTGCTCCATCCCCACTGACCAATCCTGAAGCATGGGCAGCTCAGCCAATTTAAACATGGGTTAAGCATTTACATAGATAGACTTAGAACAAAGAAAATCCACAGGTCTTTTACTTTTTCTCCTTTTAGTTTTTGTTAAATTTTTCAAGCTTAAACATCTTGCTTGCTTTTTTTACAAAAAGGTGCTATGTTGTTTCTGAAAGTGGTGATTTTCTTTGGCTAAGTCCCATAGTGTCAAACTCAGTCTCATTTTAGTAGAGAGGAGAGGTGTGAGTGCTGTAGGTGTGTGCTCCTGAGATGACTGATAGGAGAGGCCATCCTACGCATGTCTACAGAGGGGAGACGCAGACGCTGACTGAAATCCATCCTCTCCTCCTTTCTGCTCCCCTGGGAATCCCTGAACTCACACCTTCCAGCTTGAGATGTCTCTTCCCTGGCTGTCCGAACCTCACACCAGGAAAGCTCTAGGCTGTGCTGGGTTAGACCAGTGCACCCGTGCATTTATGTCCGGTTGGCAAAAGGCATCCTGCATCTTCTCCTCTGTAGGGCAGAAAATCTTTCTAGATGGGTATGAAAGTATATGTTCCAGAGAACTCAAAACTGTTTTATTGGTAATTCATATGCATAGTTATTAAAAAAAGATATGTCAGAAAATTACTTCTACATTTACAAAATCTGACAAAGTTTGAGACAAATTTTTTTGGGGGAGGGCTCCTTCAAAATGTTTAATTTTTATTTATTCAATTCAAAGTATGCATGTGCATGTATATGCTGGGTGTGCACGCGCACATGTACATACACATGCACACATGTACAAACTGCTAACAGACACCCAGGCACGGTTATCTGAGGCATTTTGAGCACTAGAAGTGGCTGTTTTGAAGAATCCCTTAGTTCTCCCAGATGGGACAGGAGATGTACCAGTCAGCTTGTGTGGCGTGTTCCTGCAGACACCAGCCAAGTCCTAGCAGAAGCGAGCTCAGAGAGTGTTTGCTTTAACACAGTCCATGCTAATTTTGTCCAATTTCTTGTTTATTACCTTATACATGTGAAAAAAATCCTGAATATCACTTTCAAAAGGGAAAAGGAACTTTCAATATGAATTTGGCAGATACCACCTTGAATAAGTGGAAATTATATTTTCTTCATGCAGAGTTCTAAACAAACATAGAACATGTGGTGTGATAAAAATACAGTGAATATTAAAAATTTTAAAAAATTATTACAGTAAAAAGCACTTTGCCATTCCTTTCTCTGAAAACACTAGCCCTCTCTTTGAGCACAATTATCCCCTAGTTCTTAGCATGTTCTGAAGCAGTTCTGCACGGCCTGTTTCGTGAGTGTCTTTAATTATGCTGTCCTGGTGGCTTCAGTGTCCCGAAATCAGTTGAGAACATCTACCTTTCCTGGCTGTGTTTTCTATGGAGAAAAGCCGCACAGTGCCAGATCCAGTGAGTAAGGTGAGGGAGGATGCACAGTAGTGTTTCTATGAGCTGCCTTTTCATGACATGTCCCTCTGCAGTGACATTCACACTTTTATCACACTGTGTTGAGTCACTCATGAAAGAGGACTTCCAGAGCTGCTTCAGAAGACAGCAAGAATGATGGGTTGTGTTCAAAGGGAGGGAGGGTGTTTTGAGGGAGGTTAATGACAGTGTATCTTTTACTGAAGTAAATATTAAAATTTAAGCATTTGCTATACTTATGCCTCATCAGTGTTTACTGACATTGTACTGTACTTTGACTTTCACAAATACTCAAAAGTGACTTGTAGGGACAACAGTGCTGAATTTGATGTTCACTCCTAGACATTCATGTAGGTGAAGAAACCTATTATTGATAAGCACCCTTACTTCTGTATATAATTTCTTCTGCAATGGTTCTCTTCGCATCCTGGGTCTTGAGTACTTTGTGGCTTCTTTTGGTTTCTCCATGGTTTTGGCTCACTGTTTAGCAGAACTGTAATGAAACAGCCCACTTAGTAGGGTCCAGACAATTGGGGCTCATCATCTCAGAAGTCACAGCCTCAGACATGAGTTCTGAAGAGTTTTTTATGAAGAGAAACTTAAGCCAACAGCACTGAAATTGTCACAGGTCACCTCCAGTATGTGAGTGATACACTAAAAGAGTGTCAACAAATAAATCCCAAAGCCATAAGCATTCTTAAGTCAAAGGACTGCAATCTGTATATTTTATTTACTAGCGCAATGCTTTTCAAGTTTCAGAGTAAATGTGTAGTTTCTTTCAAATACAGCCGAACTTAAAAAATTTTCTTACAGTGGAAGCCTGTACTAGTTGGCCACCTGCTCCCCCTCAGATTTCTGGAAAGCTCTCATCTCCTTTAATGGATCCTAGAATCCCAGTGAGCACTGCCAGCAGCCATCATTACTTTTCTAGAAAGATGACTGCAAACATAAAACTGAACAGTCATTAAAGTAGTCAATACTCCCTGGGGATTTTTAGTACAAATTGTTTTCATCAACCTGGGCTAGCAGAAGTTCACTATTTCAAAACCATCCTATTATTAAAATTGAGCAGAGGACTTTCTGCTCTCTGCCCAAGTCTAACGAGACTAAGTCTCACTGGCCTCCACTCCTTGGTGAGGCTGAGGTGCCCAGATGGAAACAAGATCAGGGTATGAAGTTCTAGGCCAATTCACTTGCTGTGCCACACAGCCCAATGTAAGGAGCTCTATTTGTGCAGCTGGGTCAGACATGCCTTCTCTCTCTGCAGAATACATGCGTACATGGTGGACGGATGTATACATATGTATACATGCCAATGGAAATGTGTCTGTGCACCCTTTAGACACAATAATCTAATCTAAAAGTCTAAAAACCTGCAATAAACACAGTATCAAAAGTTCTGGTCTTTAAAAAGTAGTAAAGGATCCTTCATAATGTGGTGGATGCTTTGTTGGTCTTCCCTCCTTCTTTTCCCTTCTCTCTCATGTGATCCTTAGGAACCTCGATATTGTAACCTGAGCCCCATTAGGTATGATCAAGCCAGGACCACAGAAGTGCCCATCCGTTCCTGTGACTCCCGTCCTCATCTGCACTGGACACTTCCTCTGGCTTTGCCACTCTCGGTGCCCCTGCACTGGGGTTTCCTGTCTGTTTCCAAACAATGGGCTGCTTCCAGCCCACAGCTTGTGAACCCGAGTCTGTAACTTCCTTTGCAGTGAGTTGTGATCATTTGCATTCACCCTACAAATGCTTCTTGAGCATCAGTCATTTGCACTTTATCTGCTATGTGGTGACTGAGGACAGGATGCAGCTTCACGTGATGACACATTAGATATTATCACTATATGATATTCAACTTATGTGCTAAACACCCTACTGAGGTCCCCAGTCCTGTGGAACATGCCGAATCAGCCCACCGCAGACAGGCAGGTCTGTGCACGCCCTACCAAGGTCTGGAGTCATGCGGAAGACACCGAATCACCCCACTGCAGACAGGCAGCCACCTGGTTCCACACTACAAAGACGCAGAGGACACCAGACCACCAGACCAAGGTACTGAGTCCTGCTGCTCCCGGCCCAGAGGTAGGGGCTTCTGAGCCAGCATCCCACTGCTCCTGGTCCAGAGGAAGGGGCTTTCCGGTCACCATCCCTCCTGCTGCTCCCAGCCCAGAGGAAAGGGCTTTTGGGCCAACTTCTGTCCCACAGCTCCTGGCCCAGAGGAAGGGGCTTCTGGGCCACCATCCCTCCTACCACTCCCGGCCCAGACGTAGGGGCTTCTGAGCCACCATCCCACTGCTCCTGGTCCAGAGGAAGGGGCTCCCTGGCCACCATCCCTCCCACTGCTCCTGGCCCACAGGAAAGGGCTTTTGGGCCACCATCCCTACCGCTGCTCCTGGCCCCTGTGCCACCTCTCCCAGCTCAGAGGACGTGATCCCTGCAGGTGCTAAAAGCTCCCCCCACCACAGTTGAAATGAGAAAACATGTAAATAAGTCTCAAAACCGGACTTCCAGATCGCCTACAGCAACCCCAAAGGGAAATGAGATGGAACACTCTGATATTCAACCACCTGGACCCACTGAACTGGCAACAAAAGGGGATCTGGAAAAAATGAAATCAGAAATAATTTCTCA
>NW_004624798.1:7000019-7023003 GCF_000247695.1 Heterocephalus glaber
AAAGGAAAGAAGGGAAAGGAAAAATGATGAGAAATGGAAAAAATGGAAATAAAGTCTTTGTAAATAGGGAAGGGTGGAGGGCATGAAGGGAGGACTAGGAATGGGGAAAAAATAAGAACCAAGATTCTTTATGTAAAGGTACAATTCCCAATGAGAAATATAATTGTGTTGTATACCTACAATGTACCAATAAAAGAATTTAATACAAAAAAACTTATGTGCTAAAGAAATCATTCAGGAATGAATAAAATCATCAGATTTTTGTCCAGAAATTGTTCTAATGCACTCTCTTGGGAAGTCTTTTCTTTCCAGAGATAATGGAACTCTCAGATGTCTATTACAGATCTTTTGATAGGCTAACATTGAACTATGTGTCATGTAATTTAATTTGATAAATCTGGCAATGACAGGAGAGGCAAAATTTCTAATTTAATTTCCTACCTGCTCAGATGCTGTAAATATATTGAAATGATGCAAAGAGATTGACTGTCTTTGTCATTGCCTGCTGATTGTCCCATCCAGTAAAATGTACTTTTAGAGCTATTTGCTCATTAAAAAAAATTACAATAGGTAGAAGAAGCAAATGATAATAAATGTACATGTCCATTGAACACTGTCAAATACATGTTCTAACTGGATTACTTTCCCCTTTGTAAACGCGACCTGGACTTACAACAATAAGGGCACAAAAAAGTAATATTAAAACAGATATGAAAGGAGAAAATGTACGCGTGAGCTTACGTATGTCTACATATTTGTATTTAAATTATTGAAAAGAAGTTCGCAGTCCTTTGCATCCACAGATTCCTAGATTGTGCTGTTCAGGGGGGTAGTCTCTCCCCATATCATATCAACGCTTTACTATGTCCTCTGAGATGAATATTTTTAAATTTATTGAGTAAAGTATTTAGAATCAGCACACACTTTAATGTATGAATATTCTCTAAATATTTTTATAAAGCAGCTGATGCACTGATATGGAATGTGTATTAGAAAAACTGAGAGTTATACATGAAATCATCTTGGGATTATATTTATCTCTGAATATGCCAGAGATTTACTAATGAGGTATATATTAGAAAAAGAGTGCAGCAAAAAGCATAAATGAACAAATAGTGGACTGGAATAATATTTATATGAGAACAAAAATTTAATAGATGAAATAGTAGAAGATGGATTTTCAAAAATATTCTGTTATTATCTATTTGGAACACAGTGCTTTGAGGCTCTGCGTAGAAGGTCAAATTTTCAAAATGAAATATATCAAACTTTATTTGAAGGGAAGATATAAATGACCTCATCAAAGGTAGCAAAAGGAGAGCAAAGGTAAAGAAACATTTTTCAGCCCAGGAGTCAGCAAATTTTTTTCTGTAAAAGGCCAGATGGTAAATACTCCAGCCATTCAGTCTCTGTCACAACTACTCTGACCTTGTAGCCTGAGAGAACCAGCAGACAGCAGGGAAATGAATGGCTGCGGCTGTGACCCAATACAACTTTATTTACAAAAGCCAACTGCAGAGCAGATTTCTGACCCTTGGGGTGTGCTTCACCAATCTCGTTTATTTTTATTTTTTTGTTTTTTATTTTTGGTATTGGGGATCGAACTTGGGACCTTGCGCTTGCAAGGCAGGCGGTGGAGCCACTGAGCTAAATCCCCTGCCCAATCTCGGTTTTGAATAAAAGAAAAGAAAACGATGAGGTTAAGCCAAGTAAAAGAGTGAGTTGCAATGGATTGAACTGAAGGGTAGCTTTTTACAATGGATGGATTCATAGGTTTAATATCGGGGGTCTCCCTATCATACTGATATCAACCTAACAATTTAAAATGTGAGAGTATTTGCCTAGGCCATGGAGAACATCTTCAGTTCTTTTAAGTAGGAGTCTCAGCAAGTGTCTATACCCCTAATGACAAACAATAATCATCTGCATGGCTGCTTTCTGACTGGAGCAAAGGCTGTTTCTCTTTGTGTTTCCACTACACTGCCCTCTCCTAGTTACAGTCACAGAGGACCTGGGGGCACCCTAACATCCTCTCACAGATGTGCCCTCCACTATCTCTTGTCTGGGCGGGCACAGTCCCCTTGTCCTCCACACCAGGGCCCAGCGCGATGGCTGCCAGCTGCTGGCGCTCTTTCCCGGCAGCTCATGAAGAACATGAGACGCTGCGCGAGGCCTGCACAGCTCTATCTGACCCTCACACCTTCACGCTCTGAGCTGTAGCCGCAGCAACCTGCTCTGGGCTCCTCATACCTGTCGCGTCCCCTGCCGTCAGGAGACTTTGTCCCTGCTACTCTTCCAGTGAAACTCTCTCTGGAATGGGAGCCCCGGCTCCCCTCAGCCGACTTCTACTCATCCTTCAGAGCCCTGCTTCCCAAGCTTCTCTCCCTCCCTCAGGACACTCCCCTGATTTCCCCAAGGAGCTCAAACCCTGCTCATGGGATACCCAGGTCCTTCTGTCTTACCCAAGGGAGACACAAACCAGGGACTAAGCAGGGTGCTTACTTTCCACGAAGCGGGGTTGTGGACTTTAGGAGACAAGAAGAGGTGTCCAGTGGGTACCCCTAATCAGTACAACTCTAGGCCAGCGTGTGCCATGGCCAGAGGGTAGGAAATACCCACCCTTCCAGGTGCTTGGTACACCTGTACTACACTCACTGCTGTGTCTTCGGGGTCTTTACTGTGAAAACATTGCCTTTGCAACCCCAGCAAAATAAGACTGTAAGGAGGGCTCCACTGGCAGAGTCGGTGGAATGCTAACTTTTTACTTTTACAAGAAATACGGTTCAATTTGAAACACATTTTACATAGTGTACATCGTTTGCATTGAAGGATATTTTTATATTACCAAAACTATCTAACAAAGTATAATAGACGTGTGTTATATAGAGAGATTATCATGGTAACATTGGATAAAAATACCTTGATTTAGAACTGGAGAGACTATATTATTTTGTAAACATATACAGAGTGAACATATATATTCATACACATATTTTTGTATTTTGGCAGCAGTTGCAAAGTTTGCTATCTGGCCTTGGAATAAATTATCTAAACTTCTGAACAAAAAAGTGTATTTATAAACTATTGGATTAATAATTACGTATTTAGAACTATTTGGAGGAGATAACTTGATTTATTTCTTTAAAGAGTCATGTAATTATACTGACTAACAAAGCACCCCAGGCCACAGCAGGGTTGCTGCCATGAGCAATGGTGGAAGCTCCGTGCCCAGGCACTGGCAGTGCTGACCCCGGAGTTAGGCTGTGAGTGGCCTGAGGGGCTGAATTGCTGTAACTAGGCTGAATCAATGTTGTGAAGGAGACAGCACTTTATCTTGAACTTTTTCAGAAGTGTAGGCTAAAAATCAAATTAAGGAAACACGCACCATCTTTCCTAGGAACTTTTCTTAAACTATCAGCTCCTTTGCCATAATACTTTCTGCTCTTATTTTGAGTTGGGTTCAAAATGTCAGTGTACTTTTTTGCAACTGGATAATGGTCATTTTCCTCAAGATGCTAGTTTCCAGCCTCAGCCTGACCCACATAAGATTCACTGATCAGTGTTTCTTACACTTTTTTTCAGCATCTGGTAGAAATAAATGTGAATTGTTGATAATTAATGGGGCTATCATATCTTTATTTCAAATTGTAAAGTTCATGGAGTGAAAGTCTAAATATACATGCATCCATTGAGCTTATAGAGACAAAAGAGGTTGAGTAATAACTATATGATAGAAATTGCATGCAATCTGGATTAATGCAATTTAGGAAAAGCCATTTCTATTTTCCTATCTCAATTCATTATAAATTTAGAGAAGTGAGCCTGGGAATAAAATGTCATGACCCTGCATTGATGACTTTAGCTGTGAGAAACAATAACACTGTGATCCTCGACACCGTGGGTGGGTATTAATAGCAGGCAGGTGAATTCTAGTCTGTGTTAACACCATTGGGCATTGGGAAAATACCAGGTTTTCAAGAAATATTTGTTAAATTAATCATCATAGAAATTCTTCCTTAGTAGTAGTATTGAAATATCTAGGGAGCTGGGGATTTAGCTCAGTGGTGCCACCACCTGCCTTGCAAGCACAAGGTCCTGAGTTCGATCCCCAGTTCAAAAAAAAAAAAAAAAAGAAATATCTAGACTTATTTTCCTCTGAAATAAAGGTAGGATTATTGAATGGATTAAATGAAATAACACATGTAAAGCACTTGCCACAATTCTTGGAACATAACATAACTTCCCACTAAATTTATTAATTCATATTTTTATTATGATTTTCAAATTCTAGAACATAATATTTATGTTAATCTCCTTTTTTCTTTCACTATCACAATTAACTCTCATATTTGGGGAATCTTCTAAATCAAAATATCACAATTTTGCTATGCTTACATTTCTGTTGGTTGACATTTACATTTTAATTAACTTGGTCTATGAGATAAACTCAGAAGTATCTTGATCAAACTTATGTTGAAAAATCTCTTGAGGCACTAAAGAGTATGAAATAGTTTGCTTTATTAATATCGGAGTATGTAATACGTACAACAGTGGATTCATAAGACATGGCCATGTCATTCAATGTAGATGTAAAAATAATACCAAAAATATTAAATTATATTTACTGAGTACTTATTATGCACCTAGAACCTTATTATTTCATTTACTCAAAAGGTGTTTCTCATTTATTCTTCACAGTAGCTTGATGATGAGAAGTTTTTATTACCTCAAGCTTATACATGAAGAAATTGAAGCTGAGAGGGTAAATAAATTCCCTAAGGTGAGCAGCTAAGGAGTAGTGAAATTGGAGTATTGATGACTTTTGAATTAACTCAGAGCTCTGATCAATTAAGTTTCCAATAATATTTTCACAAGAAAAATTATTTTTTTAAAATGAATAAAACATGAAGTATTATAATCAGTATCATTTTGATAATGTATTTGTGTCAAATATTAAGAACATACTTTTCCTTCACAGTTAATTTTGTACCCAGTCTGTATGAGAATGACTATCCTAAATATTAATGCAAAGACAACAGTTTTGCTATGAGGGAGCACCACATGTCCCTTGTGAGGTTTTTTTTTTTTTTTTTGGTCCCAGGGATCAAACTCACAACCTGGCGCTTACAAGGTAGGCACAGGGCCACTGAGCTAGATCCCGCACACAGTGTGGCATTTTTAGAGAGCATTGAATGGTTTTTCCTTGTAAATAGAGAAACTTGTAAACAGATGACAGTGCTGAGTCTGCAGACTTGTGAACCCTACTGGGTGTTTTGAGAAGCACTACAGACACATGGAAGAGGGTAGCTGGATGTGTTCAGTGTGCATCGTAGGCATGTACGGAAAGATCACACTGAACTCCATTAAGGTGTACAATTAATATGTGTTCATAAACAAAACATAATAAAAACATAGAAAACATAACTATGGTGGGATATTTTCTTTCATTCACACATGATGATCTTGTGTGAGAGCGGTATTAAGTAACATTACAACCAATAATGCATGCAGAGATATTTTTCAAAGAATTATTCAGACTACAAATTTTATAATTCTGAATAGTGTCAAGTGGTCTTCAGTCTCAAATGCACCAAACTCGTTCTCAGTTCTAATGTTGTTTTCTTGGGTGGAATTTACCTAATGTTCAGAGTGTATTCGTATGTAGGCTGCATATTGTTAATACAAGGAAACATTGCGGCCCGCACTCCCATACCTTTTCAACGCTGCTGCTTTGGGATCATGGGAGTTTCCCTCGGTACACTGACCACTGTGAAATCAACCATGAGTCTCAGTCATTAAGGATTGCTGTTATAGCACACTTTAGTCTCTGTTCTTCCTAAGTTATCATAAAAGCAGCCCACCCCGTGGCTACTTAGAATAGCTCTTCATTTTTTAAATTAAAAGATTTTTATAGTAATGAAAAGTACATCAATACCCATATCTTCTGCTTATATTAATTTTCTTTGGAAAAACTCTATGAAACCAGTTAAAAGAGTTCACGCTTTGAAATTTAAAGACTTCCATGAGAGTTGGAAGAAAAAAATTTTAAATTGTTAATTTCCATTAAAAGTTTTCATAGACAGTTGTAGTTGATTTTCAGGAGCTTTAACATATTTTACTGATTTCTTTCCTTTTTCTTTCTGAGTTTAAATGAATTCTCTTTTTGACTCCATATGTTTCATGGAGGAGCACTGCAGAAGGCCTGCAGAGATGGGGCCCTTTTCTCACCTCTTATTACATGTTGCTGCGGTCTCTGCTGAGAAGGCCTATTTTAATTCTCATTTCCTGACTCTCTCCTGAGAAGGGAGCTGCAGTCTTTTCTCAAGGTTTCAGGATGTGATAGATGAGGAATATGAACAGACATCCCAGGTTCATCCCAAATGAAAGAAAAACAGAAAAGATTAACCTGTCCCAATTAATTTAAAATGAGGCCAAGGGCAGCCGTCTTTATATCAACTGAGCGCTAGCATTTGAAGACAGAAGTACTGAATTTTGAAAATGTTGCCAGCCCCCTGGAACCTCCAGGTAAAAGTAACTTGCATTTTGAATAATGCTCTCCTGTTTTCAGTGCTTTACTGCTTACAGTAACTTGTTCTCCCACTGAGCAACATATCATGAGAATTACTAGAGTACATTTAGCTGTGACCCTCTTTTTGTAAAACTTAGAGCAACACTGATTTGCCTTAGAGTAAGGCTCACTGTCCAGGAGCTGCGGATGTAATTGGGATTCTTAATGTTATTGTAGGATGAACAGCACATAAAACATTACACTGATCTCATCAGTAAGGATATCAAACCAGTGAAGGAAGGACGGCTTACGATTTGGAAAAAAGAGACTGCAAATACACCTTCAGTAAACATCCTCTTTTTTTTTTTTTTTTGTTTAAATTGGTACATTTTAGGTGTACAATACATTTACATTTATCATTGGGTGCTTCTATCTGTACATAACGTGTCTTGGTTCTTATTTTTTTCCCCATTCTTTGTCCTCCCTTCACCCCTTCCAAGAAGTCTTTGCTGGAAAACCCTCACATTCGTAAGAGTTTTATTAACTCATCTCTGTACAATGTGATAAAGGCAGTTTTCATGGCGTCATTTTCTCTAAGTGTAAATTCTCCTGCTATTGATACAAGATGTCATTCCTGCTGCATATAACCCTTCACAGTTGAGCAAATGTTCTTTTAAGGCTGTGCTGTTTATAAAATAACAACATTATGACAGTATGAAAATGGAGGTGACCGTGTCTTTTCTGCAGCATAATTTTGTAAGGCAATCAACAGAATTTACTGAGGGAAAGATTTGTTTGCAGCATAAAGATTTTTTTTTCTAGGTAAGTAACTAATAATCTTATCAAGATATGATGTTTACAATGCACATTAAACACACGGGCAGGGGATAAACCATAGTGGGCAGAGAGAGTAAATCAAGATTCTAAGCTATAGTCTCATTTTCACTAAGTGACAGGTTAGGTTAGAAGAAAAAGCGCTTATAGCTCATGGGCTGTTTTTACCATGAAAATAAAGGAATGGCAGTAATGACTTAACACCACCCCAGGCGTGTAATAAAGAATGTGAGATTGTATTTTGTCAAGGAATCCGATTGTGAAATTAAAGCTGCCATACAAATGACTTCCAGCCCTTGCTTAACTATCATTGTTACAGGAATAAGTAAGTGATATGGTGGGGGGGATACAATAGGGTAGATGGTAGGAATCTGTCTTAGTTATTTTTCTCATTGCTGAGACAAACACTGGGCACCCAAAGTTAAAGGAGGAAAGCTTTATTTGGCTCACAGTTTGTAGAGGTTTCAGTTCATAGTTGGTTGGCTGCAAGGCAGGGTGGCATGGCAGGGAGCATCGAAGAAGAGAAATAGTTCATGGCAGGCAGAAGGCAGCAAAGCAGCACAGCCAAGTGACAGGAAGTGGCTCTCTTTCTGTTCTTTGTATCCTATCCAGGCTACTGACCTTTAGGGTGGGTAGCACTCACACCCATGGTAGGGCAACCTGAATCCTAATATCCCACCATGAATCAAGCCCAGTGTCACATCTTTGATCCCAGCAGCACATACCCTAGATCCAGCCATTTCTGAAAAGCCCCACCTATGAATGTATGAGGTTTTAGGAGGACATCTAGAGCCATAATAGAGTCCTAACATTAGGTTAAGAAATTTAGAATTGTCTTGGAAGCATTAGAGGACACAAAGGTAACCAGGACTTCACTTGTTACATTAAAATCTGTCTATGTACCTGCATGCATTTGGTAGAAATGAGCAAACACTTCTAAGAAGTAGTTGCAATAATTAAGCAATATTTTTGTTTTATTTTATTGGGCACTTTTATGTTATTAAATAAAGAATTATTGTTATACTTGGGTTATCAGGTAAACAAATGGAATACACACATATAGATACTTTATTTTATTTATTTTATATTTCAGCTTTATTTTAGAAGTCCATATTTTGGAATGGTAACTGATTCAGTCTTTGTGGACTATTAAGAATGGACTCAATTTTCTCATTTGGGAATCGTCTCATTACTGGCTGTTATTCCTTGCTGGCAGCCTTCAATCTTTGTATTTTCTCACATTTTTTTTGGATCAGAGGCTCAGTGTGAAGTTGCTTTGCAGAGCTGCTCAAGATTTTCATCTTATGATTCACTTTACTTCTACTAGGCCAGTTTCAATCATATGTCAGAATATTTTGTGATCTCTGCAAGTTATATTCACATTCTGTATTTTCTGTGATATAACAGTCATCAATGTATAGATGTACATATAAAATATCTTAAGAAATGTCATGTCAATGGAGTTCTTTCTCTTTTTGGAATCTTGAGTAAGCATATTGCAAAGCCAAAGAAATACCTAAAAATTTTGATATGAGATTAAGATTGTAGTACTGAGCTGTCAGGATACATGTTCTAGGGGGTGGGGATGTAGTTCAGTGGTAGAGCACTTTCCCATCATGTGTAAGACTTTGGGTTCTGTCTTCAGTAGTGCAAAATAAATAAATAGGTAGATAGATCACTCATTCTAGATTACCAGTCTCTGGTAACCTGAAAGTGCTATTTTGCATTGTATGGCTGTAACTATTTTTAGATTCAAAGCTCAAATACAAACCTCTGAGTAAGAATTCGAAATTGGGGATCTCATACACCTTCTGTTGTATGGAAAAAGTCTTTACTGGGGAGATGGATGAGAGGGTTAAACCCTTAGATTTGCATAACCTATTACAATATTATTTTGCTATTCACTTGTATTTAAAATAATAAATGTGGTTTAAAAACCCAAAACATTTAACAAGAAACTAAGACCATAGTGATCCCCTCCTTATCCCCTAGGGATGCATCTCAAGATCCCCACTAGATGCCTGAAATTGCAGAGATTTGAACCCTTTACAGTATACACTATATTTCTTTCTAAATACAATGTAAATACCTAAGACAAAATTTAATTTATAAATTAGGTGCAGTAAAGATCAACAACAACAACTAATAGAATAGAATAATTTTAACAAAATACTAAAGAAATTATGTGAATGTGGTCTCTATTTTGCTCTCTCACGATATTTATAGTTCACTATCTCTTCACTTATAAGCACATTATGTCTTCTCTTTAGCAAGTCCAAATTGTCAACATCATTAGTCTTATGATTTAGTTATTATCAAGTAAAAATTGGTTATCTGAACACAAGTGCTATAATACTATGATAGTTGATTTGATAACTAAGATGGCAACCTACGTAAGTAATGAGTGGATATTATATGAGGGTAGAACAAATGGGAAATTGTGAAACTCTGAACAAATTGCAAGTTCACGTCTTAAGTATGCGATTTAATTGTTATTAAGAATGGCTATGATTTAAAAATCATGAATTATTTATTTCCAGAATCTCTTTTAATATTTCTGAACAACAGCTGAGCATGGGTAACTAAAACCGCAAAAAATGTAATGATGGATAAAGAGAAGCTCTGGTAGTCTCTAAAATTTTATAGTTCCAAATAAAAATAACTTTACCCTATCAATCCTGAATTATATACTCTACACAACTAGTGTTGAAAAGAATGGGAACTAAAGATATTTTCTAGACAAAATAACTTTACTACTCGTAGACTCAAGAAATTTCTAAAGAATCTACTTTAGGAAGAAAAAAATTGATACATAATAAAGGGAGAGAACATTAGTAGCAATTATGAGCAATTGCATCATTCAGTTTATTGATTAATGCAAACAAAAAGTCATTAATGACTAAGATGGCAAAGTTATTAAAGAGTAAATCTAAAAGAAACAAAATGATGATGACAAAGAAGTAAGTGTGTGAAAGTTGGGGCAAGTGAATTCTACTTTCCTCATGTTGTTCAGGAAGAAAACTGTGAGAGTGAGGGATCATAGGTCTGTTACATATGTGAACAGGTGTAGGTTAACCCTGGGAAGGCTATACATAGAACAGGTTGTTTCCAAACCACTAAAACGGAGCGGGAGAATTAAGAATTTCATAAGTCCAATACAAGATAGATACACACACATCTACAAAGATACGTTGTTAATGATTAATATAAACACATTGCACGTATCTCTTTAAAAAGGGAAATTCTTCAAGGCAATGATAAAATAAAATCAGCTAAACACTCTCTGTAGAAGACACATTTTAGCCAAATGACCTGGGGAATTTATTTTACAATACAGAGATGGCAACAGTATTGTTCCTTGAAAGACAGCTGATGAAGCAATATTAACATCAGGATAAAGAAATTGCAAGGAACATGATATTCTACTCCAATATTATTTTCTCACCACAATGAAAGCATAGATTATGAGGCAAACTTACACAGTGATACCTGTTGTAAGTAAAATTATTCAAGGTACAGATAACAATATCATCACTTAGGTGTCAGGATGGGTTTTTCTATCCCCTTTTCAGGTGTCATTTTTGGTTACTACTCAAGTTATAATCATGACAGAACAAGATTTTAACATGACACTTATCCATGATTTCTTCCAGGTAGTATGCTGAAGGTTTGCTATCTTATACTCTTTTGATAAAATGTCACATTTTAATGTAAATGTGCTAATGCAATTCATGTAATGGGGCATCAGCAAGTTGTTCCTCTTCAGGACATATGTAAGCTGTAGGGCTAGATTTGGATTTTTTTTTTTTTGGTAGACTTAGTTCAGGGCATTGAAATTACAAACATAGAACTACGTGGCTCATCTGTTTTGTAGATCCAGGTCGATTGCTCTTTTACTGGTCTTTGGATACTTCGTGTACCATCATTTCAGTGACCCAGAAAGTAGTAGTATTTAAAGTAAAATTTCTAAAATAAATTGGCAAAAGAGCATCACTTTATCCACATTGTACAGTGCTGGGTGATCAAAACTAGAAGCCAATCAACATTCACAGCATTGAATGATGGAGATCAGTAAACTGCAGAGATCACTGGTCCATGCCCTGATCCAGGACTCTGGAGTCAGCACTCATTTGGACCCATGGGAGGAGCTCTAGTCCTGGAATAGTCAGAAACTGGTGGTGGGGAGGGAGTTTGTGGGGCCTCTTTTCTACATTAGCTTATTTTAGAGTGTGCTCAGACTGCAGCACATTCCCAGGTGAGAGCTGTGAGGCTCCAGTTCACATGTGTTTCTCATTTTGAGCTTTGAGAGGTGGGACAGTCAGGCTCCCTGTAAAATCTCCAGCTTCACAGGGTGCACTGTGATGTCGAAACAGCGCCATAAGAGATGATCTCAATACACTACAGACCTATTGTTCTCCTCATGCTATCTGACGTCATCAGAGTTCTAGAATGTATTTAACTTTTCTTTGTGTATTCTTCAGTTTTTTGCAGTGTAAGTAATTTTGCATGTCAATACAATTTAAATCTCAGTCATAACGGGTCTTAATGCTATGGAACAGATATGACTCAAGAGGAAACAGCACTCCCTCAGTGGGTCATTTTGTTTGTAAATAATGATACATAGACCCCACAGCAGAGAAAAAGCTGCAGCCCACACGTCTCCCCTCATCAATTCATTGTTCAGTTTCCTTTAAAATATGAAGCAATGGGCACCTTTCACTTCTTCCCTTTTCAAATATCCTACTAGCGCTTACAAAAAAGAATGTTATATCTGATCACCAATTTATTTAGACTACTTTGGTTATCTTAAATTCTATCTTAAAATAATTAAGTCACAAAATACTTTTATAGAATTGTTCCTTGATCATATGCTTATTTGCTTTTTCAAATGAGTTACAATATTTCAATGAATTGTGTGCTTTACTTTTGCGATGAACTTCTACAGAAACATATGCAATTAATACATAAGGCGTAGAAATAAAGAGCTCTAAAATAGAACTCTTTTAAGCAAATATGACACATAAGCAACTTATGTCCCAATTTAGAAGCTATGAACAGACAAAGCATAAATACTTCTTAGCAAAAGAAAGAAAAGTCATTTTCTAAAAGGCAACAAATGTGGTATCGTGAACATCTTACAGTATTAAAAATTCATGTCCCTCTAACGCGCACAGGTTGCTGAATAACTGATTCTACAAGTAGATTTGGTGCTAAAGGAAGAAGTGAATTGTACTGGTAACTAACTGCCTGCAGAGGAACCAGGGGGTTGGCAGCAAGGGGCCAGGTCTTGCGGGTCTGGATTCGCAGCGCCTGGCCTGGAACCCAGCAGTGGAAGTGGTAACACTGGGCAGTGATACATGGGTTTGCAGGGCCAGCACAAGGTGTGTGCGTGTGTGTGTGTGGGGTGCAGTGACTTGAAAAGTCATGATCTCCACATCCTAGCCGTGGCTCAGCCTCAGAATATCTGATGTTTCTAGAACATTAGAGAAGAAAAGGGACACAGAGAACACTTATCCCAGTCTTTAATAAATTATAGAACCTAGGATATTATTATTGCTGTGAGATCCTCTGAGAAGGAAACTTGATATGTGCTTATATAAATTTAGAAAATACCATACAATACATGTAGCTTTACAGCGCATTATCTCCATGGATTTGAAAGGACCTTCTGAAAAAAGCAAAGCTCACACACACACCACCTGGTTAGCTTTCCTTAGCCCAGTCTATTTCATTTTTATTTTCTTAAAGTAAGCGAACACCTTGTATAATCAGTGCTTTTGAGGAAAAAATTTGAGAAATGACAAACAGATTGATGCTGGCTTCTTAGGAAAGCAACTGCAGCCTAGAATGATAACAAGCTATGGTAGCAGCGAGCTGAGTAGCCCCCGGCGGAGAAAGGTCTAGACTCTAGTTGCATGTTTGCAGTCAGTGTTCATTCTGCTGTGTGCCCTACTTGCTGTGAAGGGAATTTGCACAGCGCACACATGAGGACTTGTAAATTCACCTGATGCAAAAGATAAACAATGAAAATGACAGTAAATTCACTGCGAGCTTCCAGTGTCCCAGGTACTTTTCTAAATGCTTTGAATATATTAACTCAAGTAAATATCCATTTTATGACACATTCCAATAAATCAGAGCAATTGAGGGTTGAGTAATTAACAAACAAGGAAATATCATGAAAAAATGGAGAAGGTTCAATATTTGAGTAGAGAGAATATTACTAAACATAATATATAGCATCACAAAGTTAAATGAAAATACTGTTATTAAAATGAAAGCAATGCGAGACAATACACATTGAAAAGATAAGACGTAGATAAAATGTTCATGACTCAAAGGTCTAATATTAATGTATAAAATAATTCTACAGATCAAACGGATAGCCTATTGAAGTAAGGAGGGTAAGCACAAAAATATCCAATAACCATAAAAAAGACACGGTAAATTTTGAATTGAAACACTAACATGTCCTGTATTACTAGATCAATTAAATGAAAGCATTGATAAACTCCAGTACCGGAAAATTAACAAAGAAATAACAATATTCATACAGAATATGATTTAAATTGTGTATACTTCATGTTGGTCAAATCTCATATTATGCATTTATTATGCAGATATATGCTAATGAGTTGATAAAGAGTTTTATATACATATATTTATTTAATTAGATCTTTTTTTAAATTAGAGTTGTTTTCACCAAAAACTCCAGGAATAAGGGAATGATCAAGAAAAGTTGAAATTAAAAATAGATTCTGGTACATGAAGGCAAATGGAATACTACACACTGCTGTGTAAGAGAAAGAGCTTCATATGTATCAACATCAAAGCTGTCCAAAATGTACTGAGTGAAGTAAATCAGGAGCAGAAATAGTTATGCACTATTAATCAGGGGTATTTTTAAAGTATGTGTGCACGTGCGTGTTGGGGTGTGTGTGCATGTGTGTGTGTAGGTGTGATGTGTACACACATAGGCATATCTCAAAGTGAAAATAAAACCTCTATGCAAATGGTGGCTGATTCTGCTGTCACACTCTCTCTACCCCACACGGGGCCACACTGCCTGTCACTTGATGAAGTCACAGAGAGCCCAGGGACCCCGTGTGGACTGCCCTCTGCCAGCCTGGCTCATGGCTGCTTGGTTCCCTAAGGCAGGCTCAGAAGCCTAGTGGCTATCACAGACACACACAGGCATATGTTCCCATGAAGTACTTCTGTGTGCTTGTTTGTGCATACACTTAGGTAGCCAGTCACTAATGCTGAAAGGATTCACACACACACACAAACACATCTATTTTACAACTCTGAGGACTGGCATTTGCAGGTAACAAGAAGGCATACCCCCTCTTCTCTTATTTCTTCTTTTTCTTTTTACAGAAACCCTGTTTTTATAATTAATAAACTTATCAATACTTTCTAAAAGAAGTAAAGTGAAAAATACTGAAAAGGAACTCTGGGGATTTTCCTTCATATAATTATAGTCATTTTCCACTGATGTGTTTTCTTCAGGAAGACTGTTTACAATTGTCAGCATTTCTAAGAAGGACAGAGTATTCATTTTCTACTTATTTCTTTTCTCTAAGTGCTCAATATCATTTCCAAAATAGAACAGTGTTATTTATACTTCTTAAATGTACTTACATTTCTAGGAGTGCTTTGCTTCAGGTGTTTTGTCTATAATTTTCTCTTTGAATCAACAAGTGTCTGGACTCATGTGACTGCCCAGGCACGCATTACAGTGACAACATCTAGACAGCAAAGACCTCAAAACTCATTTAAAATCCAATACCCACTTTGGCTAATGATTGTAACACGAAATACATATGTGCATGTTTCAGAACAGGAATGGGTAGCCAGCAGGGGTGAAGTCCAAGACTTTATAAACCTCATTCCCACTCATGATGGTGCTAAGATGAACATGTCTGCTTCATCTTAATATGAAAAGTCATCTGAATAATTACAGGTGGGTCAATAAGATTACTTGATAAGTAGGAAAATTTTGATTACTTATGTTTCATTTCCCTTCTTGGTAACTTGTGAGTTGCTTCTTTTAGCCTCAGTGTTGTCCAGGTTGGGTGCTTGTGTTTATATGCAGTCTTATATGTGGAGTCAAGTAACTAAGGAAAATACCACTTGTTTTAAATGACATAGAGAGCCAATCCTACAGTGTATACCTAACAGAAGCCAAATGGTAATAAAATTCTGTTTTCTTCCTGTCCATCCCACTCTTTTTTTTTTTTTCCCTGTACTGGGTATCGAACTCAGGACTTTGCACTTGCTAGGCAGGCATGGCACCATTGAGCTAAACCTCTGGCTCCATCCCACACTTGACAAGATGCTATCCTCTCGGTTTTGACCCATGTGCTCACATATCTTACCAGAACAATTTTTCACTTACAATAACTCAGTAATTAGACATGGACATTTTCAGAAAATAAGGTTCTCACTACACTGATTTTTATTTACAGCATAAATGTATTGCCATTCTTAAGATTTTCAGCTTTTAAAAGGACCATTCATTTTAGCTTATGTCAGAAATCAGCTTTCTTTGTTTACCTACATACTATCATTCACCTCAAGTACTATAAGAATTATCACTTATAAATTAAATCAAGGCTCTTACATGTTTGCACTTTAAAGCACAAATATGAGGAAAGTTAGCATGTGCGATAATTCCTTCTATGTAAGATGTTGTATCTGCCAGTTTGCTTTGCCCTCTATAATTTTATTTACTGTCAGAATTTAAACCTGCGGTATGGTCACAAGTGAATAAAATCTTTGTTATGATGAAAATGATGTAAAACATCCTTTTAATATAATCATCATACACAGTAAACACAAGTGTCAAGGAATTCTACTTTTTTTGGTCACAGTGTAGTGTACACAGACAAAAGAAAACTCATAAACCAATAACACCAAAAAGATATTTAAGAGCTATTCTGAAATAACACTTTGGTGTTCTTGTTTTTTATTTAGGAACAATCTTTGCCATGGCCATTGCCTAGCATATTTACTGGGTAAGACTGATCCCAATTTTCCAGCTTTGAAATTATTTTGTCTTTTCATCCCCTTCAGCTTCTTCACAATAAATTTACTTTTATACACTTAATGTTGGTATTTTGTCTAATGTAACCCTGAAGGAGCAATCAACACTTTCTTTAACTACAATGGGGCTAGATCTATTAATCAATATGTGAGTTTAAACAATGTGTTTTCCTGAGGATGAGAAAAATCTATACCACTCATCCAATAATTTGTTTCATTGTTTTCTCTTGATTTTTAAGTACTTCAGAAACACTTAGTGATCACAAAGATGACACACAATTTCACCGTAGATCGCTGTATTCCTAACAACTCTGCCAGGAACTCTCCACATTATGAACCACAAAAGATTGTTTTTCTTCTCCCATAATAGTCTGTGGATGAAAAATGGTGACTACTGAAAAGGACAGTTTTGAAACATTTAAGTAGAAGTGTTTCTTTACATTTTTGTTCTCATCCTTTAAAAATTCCTTCAGATGCCAGTGTGAAAACAAGAGTGACATTTATGTATGCAAATTATTTGTAATGCCTCTTGTAGTCAGATTCCTGCTTGCATAGTCATAGCTTGACTGGAGATCTGGATTGACATCAGAGATGACATGTGTGTGAGTGTGTGTGTGTGTGTGTGTGTGTGTGTATTAGTGTATTAGAGAGGTTGACAGACAAGGAGAGTCAAGAAGAGGGAGAACGTTCTCCTGGAAAAAGGATAAAGGAGATAGAAGATGGGGTAAGAAAAGAAAGATGAGTAAATCACTCTTTGAAAGACAAATTAAAACATAGTATTCTTAGAGATGAATGCCCTATGTTTGAGCACTTTGGAGCGAAATTAGACCATCTCCATCACAGAAGTGGGCAAGAAGTGACCAAAAACTGTCCCTTTTGGGTCCTCAGATGAGAATTTCTGTCCATGTTGCCTCTGTTCTTGGAATCTACTGAACAGAGACTAAGAGGCTGATGAAGCTTAGTTGTGATAAATTATGTGCTTTATACTCATTCTAACGGAGAACTAGTGCTTAGCAGGTAATAACCCCAAACCACTAAACTAATTGTTAATTAGTTAAAGGCTTGGGTTAGATGTAGAATGACCCTAGATGTGAGCGGGTAGTGCTTCCTCTCTGATGACACTGTTACTGAATCCCAATTTGCCACGTACAGTGAATTTGGTGACAATGCATGAAATTATCAACATTAATAATGCTCCCAGGGCCTTTTCTTCCATCATGTTTAGGTTTTACTGCTACCATAGACTGGAATGAACTTCCAAAACATGAAAAATCTAAAGGTTAAGTCCTGTTTAAGTTGCCCCATGTTTCTATCAGAGATACAAAAAATTCCAGTACACCTAAGTTTGTATCTTTGTCTCAGTGGCCCCCATATACTGTTGACTTCACATCCCATGACTAAAAAGTTTTATATTTTGATATTTATAAAGTTTAAACATTTACACATAAATTGTAATTATGTATAACTGTACTAACACTATATGGATCATCAAAATGTATAAAAATAGAAAAGTAGATAAAATAATCTCAATAGGAGTTGGGATACTTTCTTGCCTCTTCCCAGTGGATTGTCCTGTACACCCCACAGGTTAGGCTTAGCCCATGTTAACTTGTTTATAGACCAACACTTTGGTGTCTACAAACTGAGACTTGCCAGAATGAGCAGTTCAGCTCACACTTCTTTTATTTTAAGAAAATTCCAGATCTATAAAATTACGAGTTAGAGGGCTGGGGATTTAGCTCAGTGGGGCCACACCTGCCTCGCTAGCACAAGGTCCTGAGTTTGATTCCTGGTACAAAAAATAAAATAAGAGTTAGAAGAGATTTTAAGAATTCATTCAGAAAACTCCTTTCACATCCACAACAGATGGAAATTCAGACCAGGAGTCCGTCCATCCTCATGAACGCCTCCTTTCCCTGGATAAAACTGTAGAAAGTTCATGACTGCCCTGACCCAAGTTCATTTGGGAATCATAGGTCTGGGAAATCTCAGAAGAGACAAATCTACTCTTTTCCCTGGCACACATTCAAAGAAATCTGATGCTCCTTTTCCTGACAGTGCTTAAAGTTTTGCTCCTCCCCTCAATCCTGGTATGCTTTATGAGGTGCGTTTTTCTACACCATAACCGCTTTCCAAGAGCACTACTAGCTCATGAATGCTCATCTGAAAATGAGAAACCAAGAAATGATAACAACACCCTACATAGAGTCTGACCAGTGTTCTGGAATTAGAGAATTGTAGCCTCTTTTAGTCAATCGCCCGGTTTACATAGCTACAGGGAATTCTTTAGGAATAAAACTGTGTGTCTTCATGAGTTTTAAAGGCAAACAGCAAATATATCATAAGATTTTATTTCAGACATCTGCTGTGATATGATGTTAGAAAAAACTACTCCAGGGAACAAAAATCAGTGGGTGTAAAATAAAAGGGAAAATAAATATGAATGCACTAGGGGCCTACAGATAATGCAGTTGGCTTTTCTTTCAATGAATATAGATAAGTGATTTCCTGTGGAGGGACCTAGAATAATCATGATAAAATTACTTGACAGAAAGTGTGCCTGGGCTAAATGGTTCCGTTATTTTAACTGATTCTTTCCATTTCTGGTTTCATTGATGCATTTTTAGCTATGTTTTATTCCTACATACCTGGTTTAAGTAGTTTTATGCATTATTACTGACTTTTACTTTACCTTCCTAGGTAGCAAATTTACATATCTGGAGAAATTTGCATTGTATGTTTTAATTTCCACACTATATGGAGATAACCAAATGGTGGAATTCAAACAAATAACATATTGTTTGAATGGAAATTTAAAGTTATTTGGATAAAAATTGAATTTATGTTGTGAAAAAAATTCGGTTATCTTCAACTTCAGGTTCAAATGTAAGGACTAAATTGATAACTTGGTGTTCTCATTGTTTTTAAATGTTTATCCAATCTGAGAATCAATTAACATTTTTATCAATATATGCAGTGAATATTAAATGGAAATATCTCTTCTTTCACTTTCTACTGGGAATAACTTAGTATTGGTACCAAAAGAAAATCATTATCCTAACAAAAGTGAGTTAAAATTATAACTGATTTTTTGAATAAAAATATCATGTGGTGGTGCTGATGTGGATTACTAATGTCCCAAATAATTCATTTACCACTAAAATTTCAGATATCAGATATATATCACACTTACATGTACCCACAGGAAGAAAATTTTCAGATTAAAATAAGCAACATTTTAAAGGTAATTCTAGTCCTCTGGGAAGCTGGGACAGAATAATCACCAGTTCTAGCCCCATCTGATCAATTCATCAACTTAGCAAGACCCTGTTTCTCAAATAAATAAATAAATAATAAAATATGCCAGGAGCTTAGCTCTCTCTAGAGGCTCTGAGTCCAATCTCCAGTGCTACAAAAAAGTTGAAAATGTTCTGACAATTAGAAAACATATTACGCATTCAGTTTAAGGTTTTCCAAGTGATATAGGATGAAATAGAAAAGATAATGAAGTTATGAATTTATTGTATTAACACTTGGTAGACTTCCAAGTAGTTCAGTGCATCCTAAAAACTATCATATTCTGAGAGATTTGGTAGTGGGTTAAATATGAAAGGAAGAAAATAACTAAAATGGAGTTTTAAATTGACATTTAAATGTATCACAGTTTTTCTCCCATTTAATGATGCAAACCATCCCTTCAGTTACAATCAGAAAACCCTAAATTACCAATATAAGCTAAAGTTTCATTCTGGAGAATATCATATCTGGAGAATATCATTCTGGAAAACATCACCGAATCCATTTAAAGTTAATTGATTCAATTAAATTTATTTAAGTCTTTGCAATTACTAGATAAAAAAATTCAAATCAAACATTCTAACCCCAAAGTAGCAGCCATTCCCTTAAGCTGGCTCCTATGGTCAATTTACACTTTGAGTGTAATCAGCATTTCTTGGTGTGATTGACAGTTCACATATCAGGCCACATACGTATTCCAAACCATCCTGATTATGCCAGCAGTTATCACGGTTACATTGATCTGGATGTCCTCAATAAAACTTGCTATAGTTTCTAATTTTGGAATTTGATTTTGAGTCTGTGCGCAGAGTTGTGTATGTATAGGTATCATTTTCTTGGAACGGAGATGAGCTGCATGCAAAGTCTAACCCTGAATGTCATCTTTTCGCCTCACAACACTTCTTCAGGGCTAATTTGTGCATCCTTTGCACACCTTGACAGATGACCTTTAAAACTACAGTTTCCCCACTGCTCTGCATTTGGCCACATGTATGAATGGTGCATGCTTCTCTGTTGCTTCCACTTACGAAGTGTTGACCTGTTACCCTGAAGGGCAGCCCAGACTCGGGTTGGTGCACATTGTTCACCTTCATTTAAGGGTGCCCGATAATTTCTGCTTAGCCATTAATTATGTCTCAACTACGTAGTTCCTTCCCAAAATGCTACCATGACCCAAACATAGAGATATTGAAGTTAGATTACATTATAGTTTATGAAAACATATTGAAGGAATACCTTAGGTAGATGACAACTTGATAAAACATAAATTACCACTAAAAAACACATGAACAGTTTTCATATTAAAACTGGGTCTTTTATGTAAATCCTTATGAAATTTTGAGTGAGCCTAACCTAAATGTAATATATTTATTAAGAGAATTCCCCAAACATTTGTGTGGTTGTCTTTGAAAATTATGGAGTATATTCATTAAGATAGTTGTGTGCATTTCTTTTCACTTTTGTAAGATATTATTTAATTAATAATTCCTTATCCCTCAAAAGTGGTTATGTGGATATAAGGGGATGGTTTGGCCAAGCATGAATTTAGGCATAAGCTATCAAGTAAACTATACAGAGGCCAACTGCCCTTTGGTTTGTATAAGTCACTGGAAGAGGGAAGGACACGGATTGATGTCTTAAATTCAGACCACGAATTCTCTTCACAGTACATCAGAACAATTAGCATCTGAGGTTAGTATCTATGTCCAGGAGTTCTGTTCTTGCTCCCAGAATTGATTTTTTCCTTAAATCAGGAGAACTAGTAGACACTGGAATGTGCAGGACACTAAAAAGATCTCAACAACAGGAATGTATAGCTTCCTATTCATTGAGCTTAATATGTCCAGACCGGAAGTACCTCCAAAGCTCAGACTAGGTTAATACAGAGGTTGAGAGATGGAGGCAGGCAAGCAGTGGACAGTAGTGCCTTTCTGATGGTTAGTGGACTTCCTCAATATGGACTGCATTGAGAACATGGAGCTCAGGGTAACAAGCGGCATGTACAGTGCGATTCATGTGACAAGCATAGCACAGTGGAAACTCAGACTGGCTGCCCTGACAGAACCCTGTAAACAGTGCAGTTATGGAAAGGGAAACAGATTAAGGGCCGGAGAAGCTGAGGAACCTGCTGAGCGCGCCTGCCACGTGACTGTCACTTCGCATGCCACGTCACTGATTTCACTCAAGAAACCCAAGCACTTCCGGGGTGATGGGCCTGGCAGAGCCACGTGCGCAGGGGGCCACTGTGCCGGCACACACCTCGGAAGGGATGGCATGAGTGTAAATCACACCTCCACGAACGCCAGGGCGTCTACACTCTAAGTTCTGGAGAAGCTCCAGAGGCAGGCAGTTAAGTAGAAGTCAGGCAGGAATGACTTTGGGGTGGCAGAATGTTTGAGACTTGAAGGTGATTAAGATTCAATGGCCTCTTTCTATCATCGCAGTGCCACCCAAGCACCACCCAGTCACTGCGTGTTCCATCTCCTGCATAATGAAGACACCTGCACTGCCCGGTCCTGACTTGACCTGCAAGCAGAATACTTTGCTGTGACTGGAAGTTTTGCTTCCTGTAAGAGATCATTTCTTCCTAACTTCATACAGCCAGGAGGCTATTCCAAGAAAAACTGGTGGAAGGCACTTCCAGCTTTCTTTTATGAAGACGTCAAACAAAATTCCTCTTTGAGGAGAGAGATGTGCTTAATCTGCTTTAAACATTACACAAGCTTGGCCACCATTCCACCACTCCCAGGGCAGAGGAGGTGAGCACCCACCCCCACCCCTACCCCTGTCGAAAGGAGAAGACATGTAAATAAGCCTCAAAAACATACTTCCAGATCACCTACAGCAACCCCAAAGGGAAAAGAGATGGAACAATCTGATACTCAACCACCTGGACTCCCTGAACTGGCAACAAAAGAGGATCTGGAAAAAATGAAATCACAAATAATTTCTCACATAACAGTAGAGATTGTGCCCATAGTGCAAGACATGATTAATAAATCTAGAGCAGACACAGATAAAAAAATAAAGGAGCTGAGGAACATGATGGAATCCCAACATAGGAAACAAATGGAATTCATAAAACAGATGCAAACAGATTTCCAGGAGATTAAAAACTCCACTGACAGTCTATGCAGCACAATGAACCAATGTGAGGATAGAATTTCAGATACAGAAGATAAGATTGCAATTAGTGACCAGGAAAAGAAAAATTGCTTTAAAATTGTACAGGAACACAAGAAATCAATCCAGCAGCTGCTAGATGATGCAAAGAAGAATAACATAAGACTGATTGGA
>NW_004624798.1:7025529-7130635 GCF_000247695.1 Heterocephalus glaber
TGTATTTTATACCTAAAGTGTACCAATAAACTTAATGGGAAAAAATAAACATAACACAATATACACATATGTCAGAACATCGCCTGTTACCTCATTGTTAGGTACAATTTGCCTGTTTTTATGTATCAGTGAAGATAAATTATTATATAATTACAATACACATTTAAATACATTTTAACATTTAAAAATGTATGCTTATTCATTTAGCATTCAACACGTAGCCAATAAATGGCTTCCATGTCCCAGGAACTAGGGTTTCAGCAGACCTGAATTAGGTCAGGGTCAGCTGGTCAGAATATAAATGCTAGTAAACAGTAAACGTTACCACATCACTCAAAAGGAAGCACTTTAAACATGAGTGACTATGGGAACTGTGAAAAGGAAATTTTAGTAGTAAGGGTAGATGGCTTAGTGAGGAGGGGGAACTGAGTGAAATTTGTTAAGTGGTAGAACATAAAAGTTGTTTAAGGAGGGTCCGGGGATTTAGCTCCGTGGTTCCACTGCCTGTCTCACAAGTGAAAGATCCCGAGTTTGAGTCCCAGTACCAAAAAAAAAAAAAGTAGTTCGGAGAATCTCAGCCATGGCACAACTGACATGTGGTTCCTGATTATTTGTTACTAGTTGGGGCTTTTCTGTGCATTGTAGGATGTTTTGCAGCATCCTAGTGTCCGGTCAGGGGCTATCAGAAGCGCATGGCACAGCAGCACCACCACCTCCAGTCATGACAGCAAAAAATATCTCAGACTTTTGTCAAATGTCCTCGATGGGTAGCATCATCTCTGGCTGAAATCACTGGAGAATTACTGAAAGCCAGATCACCAAGGAGTTTGCATAGTAAATGGGAGGGCAGGCCCTCAGACAGACCCGTTGCCTTCAGGGTACCAGTGTGCATACCACCTGTCACTTCAGAACAAGTTATAAAACTTGTCTATTTTAAAATTATACAGCTTTGTGGAGAGAGGCTTGAGCTTTGCCCATATCAAAGAAAACCCAAGTTTCTAAAGCCATATGATGCCCCAGAAACAGTTCTAATTGTTGATTGTTCCTTTCATAGAAGCAGCATGGAGAAACAAGACAAAAGCACAGTTTTTTAAAAAATACAGTGTGACTAATGTAATAAACAAGATTTGGGTCCTGCTACACTCAGGTTAGGAGCACGCCTGGCAGGCTGATGTCCAATCAGACTAACGATGCAGAGCTATTCTGTGATCAAGTACACAATCACATTGTGTAGAAGGATCTCAGCCTTCTGTTTGAGTAGGTATAAGACAGAAGGAAGATGGCACCTTTTACACTGATTTTGATGAATTTTGTAAGCAAAACGTATACCGATGCTGATAGCAAGGACTGGCCAAATAGATGACCCACAGGCAATCCTGCAAATGTTCTGGGAAAACTATCCAAGAAGCCACATGCTACCCTGGGAGGACTTGGCAAGCCTGAGCAGCAATTTCTGTTTGTTTGTTATTAAAAATTTTTTATTTTGTTCTCTTTTTAAAATGTCTCAGAACTTGGCAGTAATACTTGGTTTTCAGTCGATGCTTTCTTCAGCACTTACTACATCTTTGCTGCTATGGCGAAGGGCCATCAGCTGTTAATCACACACAGTGTTGTTACATGAGATTCTGAAGCCCAGCCAACCCTGCGGTGACCCCTGGGAGGAGAGAAAAACTGGCTGCGCTTCCAATATTGAATCAGTGATCGCATCTTATTTATTTGTTTCAAAAGTTATTCTTCCAGAGAAGATGAATGACTGAATTAACTGAGAAATAAAATATGAAACAACAGCTACTTTATGTTTACATTAAAATTTGTATTTCTTGAGGTGACAGAATAATAAAAGCATTTTGTAACTAATCTTTATGGTAATATATATATTTATATAAAAATTTAAATAGAAAAAATGGCAAAAACAAAAAGCAAATGGTACTCTTTTACCTCCAGTGCCTAGTTCTGATTTCTGGGGACATATTAACACTTTTTATGGGTCCTTCTAGACGCTTTTATGTGCATGGAAAGAACCATTTTTGATAGAGTCACTCAAAACCTTGGTTTTTAACTTTAAAGACGTATGAGGCAGAGCATACATAGAGGTAGGATGAGGGCTTAATTAAAAATATAATATTTACCATAAGAAAATATTATGGATTAGATTAGAATAAGTACAACTGGACAGAAATAAATATACTCTCCTGATAAATGATTTAGCAGTATCTATAATATGGTTACTCTAATTTTTCTAAAGTTCTTTTATATGTGTCATGTGATTAAATATATTGTAAATGCATCCAAAATTGCAGTACAACCATCTCCCTTAGGCATGTAAAGTAGCTTAGAGCTACTCAAGTTAGGGACACATAAATCTGACAAAAAATATGTAGAATATCTCAAATTTGTATAGCATTCATTCATTCAGTCTAAATATTCATACAATTTATAGTTTGTACTGGGACTAATTTGTCTTAATTTTAGAGGTCCTAAGATTCTGTTTTTGTAAGATAGAATTTGAGATTTGCAATCAGTTTTTTAATAAAATCATTCTAGTACATTGCATGATTCATTAATATATAATATAGAAACTGTATAAAAATTATGAAATACCTACGATGCCTCAGTTACTGTACTAAGTGTTGTGAATACAGATATTTTTCCCTACATTTCATGGAACTTCCAGCTTAGTCAGGAAAATAAATATTGCTTAAAGAGCCATGCAAATGCTTATAAAACTGAAACTCTGCTGTACACTAAGAAGGAGAAGAATTGATCCTTAGAAGGACTTATGACATCAGTATCTACCTCGTTTTGCTGTCATGAAATTTAAAGAATAAAACTAAAGATGAAGAGAGTAAAGGAAGCATTCTTGGAGGAGAAATAATAACTACAGAGACCCTGTGAGGGAACATGTTCCTTGACATGTTCCACTCTGTGTAGGTTAACACTACTGGAATGAAGGAGTCCAAATGGAAGCCTGGCCAAGACAGCAAGAGTATCACCCTCCATAGGGAACGGCTCAGACTGGAGCCACTCTTATTATGGTCCTGCCTTTTCCCATAAGGTCCAAAAGTGTGGACTCTCTCAAAGCCAGAGGAGCACTGAAGGACAGCAGCAGACTACGGAAAACTCAAACAAGTGAGAGCCCCAGTTGCAGCTGTGATATCAGAAGGCGTCTTTGCTAGAGGAGATTAGCACGGCCTCTGGAATGGCAGATGCTTTCTCTTCGGTCCCAGTAAGAAAGAATCAGAAATAGGATGCATGCACAAGCTCATTCCAGCACTGTGTGAAATATTTCTACTTCTGTCAAATTGTAATCTGAAAGGATGTAGACTGTTGGGCTATCCCAAGGAATATCATACGGGTTCACTGTATCAATGGAATCATGTCAGTAATATGTGCTAATTGAAATACTTTGGCTAATGTAGTAGATATACTGGAGGTTTAGGCAGAAGCCTGTGGGAAGACAGAAGAAAACCCCTCTGAAAACTGAAAGCCTAATACATGAGTGAAATTCATCTGGGACTAACAGTGTCTAGTATAATGAGATATTTCCTTAAAATAAAGGGCAAATAATTACATCTTGCAACTGTCACTGACGAGAAGGGAGAACAATGCCTTCTAGGCCTCATCTTCATTTGAAAGCAGCATATTCTATCCTTGGGAACACTTTGAAAACCCATTAACCACGTGACATGAAGCCTGACCAGCTTTGAATAGAGTCTAGAGCAGATCTAGAGGTAAGTAGCCAGACAGTATTTTAAAATGAGAGCAAGCTCAGTTGCAATTTTGAAAAATCCCAAAAGAATCAAAACATAGCCCTTTAGGGCCTGTGGGAACAACACCTGACCCGCATTAAGACGGTGCCAAAACTGAGCTTCTGGTGTGCTCGAGGAGTCTGAGATATCGACTGCTACACACAGGGCACGAAGTGCCATTGCTGTCAAACAACTGTCATAGTCTGCTCTACCAGAGCTACTGACTCTACACTCAGGTGGGCTCAGCAACCAGCCAGTGTAAGAATGCAATGGAGCTGGGAATGGTGCAGCACTCCCGTCATCCCGACATTCCAGGAGGTTGAGGTGGGAGGATCACAAGTTTGAGTCCAGCATGGACAAACTAACAACTCGGTAAGATTCTGACTGAAAAAAAATCATACAAAATGCTGGGAATGCGGTTCACTTTGAAGGTCCCATGTTCAGTAGGGACTGGCCATGGGGAAGTTCAGAGGCTATAAGTGAGATGCAGGAGCAGGTATCCTAGATGCCATGCCATCCACCACCAGGCCTCTGCCCATATGACTGATCAGTCGGGAGGGATGTTCTTATGACTACTCAACAGAGCAGATACAGGTCAAGGTTGGCTCATGAGACAACTAGCTGAGGTACATGACAAGAGTGGGCACTGACTACATTAAAACTAATCAGGGGTGACTGGGAAGTAATGAGGGGAAGTTCTCTCACAGTCAGAATTTGTGTAATGTACCCAGTTGTCCACTCTGGAGTTAAAAATAACACAGAGTGAAAATATATACTGACCATGTGAGGGTCAAAGGTTTGAGTGGTTGCTGAAGGAAAGACAGGGAAGCAGAATAGCTGCCGGGTGTAGACCATGAATTCCAGGATAGAGGCATGTGGGGGAATATACGGCACAAAGCACAAAAATTCTCTTATTGATAAGAACACCCACCAAAGAGTAACTGCCCAGAACACAGAATTACTCAACATCGGCCCAAGGGTTGGCCTCACATGCTTACAAAGGGTGTGCCATGGTAGCAAGGAGAGAGGTTAACTTGCAAAGTTACTTATCTAATGGTCCATCGATCATTCAAACCGCAAGAAATAGAAAATAACCCCTAATATAGCATGATTCCTTGATGAGACGCACCAGAAATACGGCAAAAAATTGACTACATTGGATGCTTTCCTCTTAAAAGGGCCAGTAATTCAATGTTTTAGTTTTACATTACAACATAGAAAACCATCCCTAGTGCCTTGGAACAATGACATTTATTTTGCTCATAAATCAGCAGCGCTTCTCTGCCCCACTGCACAGCAGCCGGAGCAGCTGGAAGGCTGGGGAGGGAATCATATGAAAGGTCATTCACACTCTCACACACACACACACGCACGCACCCATGTGGGGGAGACTGGCCCTCAGCTGGGCCTCAGCCAAGTCTGTGGCCACCTCCTTCACATTATCTTCTGCCACCAGGAACTCAGTATCCCCAAGCTCTGGGACTCAGTGTTGGATCCTTTGCCTTTAGACCCTGCATAGTCACAGTAGGCAAATGCACCCACTTTAGAGCTAAGGGAGAGCAGCAGTGATGATGGGTCACGAGGCACACTGGTTCTGTCATGTGCCCACCACGCTCCACCTGCTACATGGAGTGGAAGTATGACATTGAAAACGATACCATGGACGGATGGTAATCTATACACTAAATCCCTCACTGGCGGTTGCTCCTGTATGTCCCAGGAAGCTAAGGAGTTTGAAACTAAGGAGCTGAAGTCAGAATGAACATACTCACGGTCACATCCAGGAAAATATTTTGGGAATTTGTGCTTCTCATCTTGACTGCTGGACACTTGGATTTCTAGGTCTTGATTCCCAGAGAGAATCTCAGAGAGGGAGTGTTTCTATCAAGGGACTACCAAGAGTCTCATTAACTTACAAAATCCAGGGGTTGCCCAGTTATTTAGGACTCCTCACACTGAGACTAGCCTGCAAACAGAAAGACCTTTAACCTGGAAGCCTGAAATATCCCTGTCATTAGATGAAAGTCAAACAGATATTACATATGGATCAAGGAAGATGTTTAGAAACTAGGTAATCCACTTGGACAGTTCATGGCATTTTCTTGCTCAAGGCTGGTTGTAGATAAAAAAGTGCAGCATGCATAGCCACAGACAGAAATAGCAACCAGAGTTCAGGACTCCTCAGGTATAGGATGTGTCCTACCTGTTCTATCAAGCTTCCTAAACTTTTAGAAATAGTATAAGAATATAGCAAGAATTGTGTTCTAGTATAATTTTGGCAGTGTTGTTTCTTTCTTAGTAGCATTTGAATGCTATGTCTTACATCCAAAGCATGGCTTTGATTAAAACAAAACAAAACAAAAAAGCAGAAAAGGTAGAAAGCAGTTAGAGCTCAGATCTGTTGGACTTTGAAGGAATTTTAAAGCACTTAATGTAGCCTCCTACAAGCACTGGGAAGATATTTAAGAGAAAAAGCCTAACACTGAAAGATTTGCTTCTGGAAATCCATTGGGTCTATTTTATGAAAAAACACTGGTGAGCACTAGGAGCTCACAAGCAGGTACTCAGTGCAAAACAGAGGAGGGTGGAGAATGACTGATAGATCAGAGAGGTGGCAAGCAGGTGAAATCTTAGTACTCAGACTTTGAAGAGCAAGCAGTGGCTCTGGTTCTTGGACCAGAAACCAGAAGATCATTCATGAGCTGGAGGACACTTAACAAAACCCATATGAGGTTTCTTTAGAGAGAAACATGTATGTGAGATTCAACAGATGTTTGTTTAACAATTTAACTTTGGAGATGTCATTAGCCATTTGAGAGCTCTCCAGCAAAATAATGCTTATGTAAATGTAGGGTCTGGAGAAGTGTTCACTTGAGAGAATTTGGGCATCGTGTGCACGGATTAAGAGATGATAATTCAAGCTCCAGAGATGGATGAAACTACACAGGATGATCTGAAGGGTGGCAGCCCAGGAGCCAGCCCTTCCTATTTCCAGGATTTAGCATCTGGGTAACAAAATGCATTTATAAGGGAGGCACTGGAAAGATGTTCCCAGAAGACAAGGAAAAGCAACATTATAAGAAGGGTGGTGTGGGTACCAGTGTCAAAGGATGTCCGTACAACCAGTGAGACAGGGCCATTAGTGACAGGGAGGCCATTGCTGATGTCTCAGAGCTGCTTTCAGGAGTGGAAGGGCCTGGTCCTTCTGATGACTGAGAAGGAGTGAGTGCACCTTCAGCTGGGAGAGCAGGATGGGGGATGATTGGGAAACCAAGCCCTGCGTTTCAGGGTTTTTGTCATGATTTCTTTTCTTCCTGTCTCTATCTCTGTATTTTTTTCTCTCTAGAGAAATAAACATATTCAAGCATCAGTAGGGCGATCTACGTTTAGAGCTGCATGATGAGTGATCAACAGAGCCAAAGAAGATAAGGAGTTTGGAAGTAGCTGGAATGACTTTTGATCTTCCACATGTGGCAAATAGTAGTGGCACAAATAATCTGTTCTTTCTCCTCTAACAGTGAGTGGGTACAATGCTTTAAGGTGAACTATTTTGGGAAGAAACCCTATACAAAGAGAAAGAAAGCAAAATTTAAATTCTGGAGGTTTCCACAACAGAATCACAGCTCAAGGTCGATTATCAACTTCAATATGAGTTTTCTTCCTAAGTCTTCAGATTGTGTCCTATTTCACAGTAACGGTGTGAACAATGACATGTTAAATGAACAGAAAGCCACTTCTGTAAAGACATAGCTCACTGGATAATCATATCTAAAGCCCAAGCCTAAATGCTCTCATTATACATGGTGCTGGTGGGATGTTCTCACCTCATCCACATGCCCTCATTTCCAGATATGAGGAGCTGCCTCTTAAAATTAAATACATAACTACTGGGAAAATCAGAAGTGTCCATTGGACCATCAGTTATGTTATAATGGAAAATCCACAGATCAGCAAGCCATCTCTACAATTCAGCCACCTTATGCTATGCACTGGGAAAATCTTAACTATTTTGCCTATTTATGTACATAGCACACACCCCTCCTGTAGCACTTAACTGATGTTTGGAAAATTTTTACTTGAAGTTTCTAAAATGAGGCTATGAATGTTCAACAGCTTCTTACTCAAATTTGCATGTTAGGGCCAGGGATTTAGTTCAGTGGTGCTGCCACCTGCCTCACAAGTGCAAGGTTCTGAGTTCAATCCCCAGTACTCCCCAGCAGAAAAACAAATGTGCATAATCATGGGTCCCGTCTCTTGCTCCCTATTAGTGAATGAGGGATTTAGAGAAGAAGTCAACAGAACGAAGAGAACGGAAGAGGAAAAAGGAAGAATAGAAATAAGAAAATGAGGAAAGAAGGATGAAAGGAAAGAAGAAAGGAAGAAATGAAAGAATGGAGGAGGAAAAGAACAAAAAATGAAATACTAGAAATAAAGTAGCATCATGAACAAACTGGCTTATGATTAAATAACTGTAATTAGATCCTTATAATTAGATACTTGAGAGAATTAACAAATGTTCTGCACTAGAAGTCAAGGACTTGTTCACTCAACAATATTCATTAAACTTCTATTCTACACCAACCACTGGACCACTAGAGGATATATTCTAAAGGGAAAAACAAATTCTCTTCCCTTTTGGATTTCAGTCTAGGGAAAGTAATCTTAATACATTACACTAGTTCTCCCTACTTATGATTTTCCTCTCTGCTGTTTTAATTTCCCATGGCCAACCATGATGTGGAAATATTGAATGGAAATTTCCAGAAATAAACGGAGAATACTCATACATTCCATTGCAGCAAGCAATATTTCTTATTGTTCATATTGTACTGTGCCGAGTAACTTCTAAACTAAACTTCATGTGTGTAGACACAAGAAAAACATGATATAGATTAAATCTGGTTCTCTTTTTGGTTTCAGGTGTCTACTAGGAGTCTTGGAAAATATTCTGCTCAAATAAGAGAGGAGGACTTCAGTTAGTGCTATGGGGGAAAATAGAGCAGAGTTTTCCAGGCTGGAAACACAAGGGTGAAGCCTTGGGGACTGAAAACTCGCGGTATGGGGAGGTTCCCGGAGAGAGCCCCGGATGAGGAGAGCCTTATGCGTGTCCTGGGGAGCAGCTCCGAGGCCTGGAGTTTGGAGACACAGAGTCTACAGCACAGTGAGGGGTGAAAAGGGAGGTTGGAGACCTTGCACATGAACAGCCTGGCAGAGTGGAAGACCGTTATCTGAGGGAATGGGCCGTCCTGTGAGGGTGACAAGCTGGTTTACACTCGGAATTACTTACATTTAATCTAGTTTTTTAGTCAGAATTTGTTTATCTGAAAATTGGATTTCCAAAAATCAAATAGTACTAAGTCTCTCTGGACTAAATGATGTTAGGCTTTGAAGCTTTCTCATCTGAAGGATTAGGTAAGCCTATGAAAGAAGCTTTGGAGAAAAATACAACAGTCTGCTGCGATTTGATCTCAGTGACATGCATTATATACTCACATAAAGTTCAGAACAAAATATCCAGGAGACGCTTGCTCTAAGTTTCCCGGTGTGGTTAAGGACTCCAACATCAAGCACCTGAGCTCCAGTCCTGACCCAGCCATTTCCTACCGCAGCTGAGAGACTGTGGTAGGTCCACGGACCACCTGTGTGCAGTGGGAATAATAAAAGTACCCCACAGGATTGTTGTGAGGATCAGAAGATTTAATGAGCACGAGGTACTTAGAACCAGTTTGGTTTATAATAAACATTCACTTACCATTGCTGTGATGGTGACTGAGAATCCCCTCATGGCACACTCCCTTTCCTCTTTAATAGAAGCGGTGTAGGGTGTCTGATTTCCCAGAGAACTCAGAGGGCTTCTGTTCTAGACCACCTTACTGATTTACCAAGACCTGCATGGTCTGGCCTCAGACTTGCTTTGGATTTATCAAACATACTAATAAGTCCCAGGCCTGGGGCTGCTGTGTGAGCTCTTTGCTCTGAGAATACTCCTGCCTGAGAGTTTTGGGTGTCATATTCCATCTGTTCCTTCAGATTTCACTTGTGAAGCCAGTGCTCACAGAAATATCCTTGACCTCCCCACTTAGATCAATAACCAGTCACTCTCTTTGACCTCACTCTGTTTGGTACTCTTGAAATATTTGTGACTTTCTGAAACTCTTCCTCATCTTTTATTTTATTTCTGTCTCTCCTGATTAATTTTAAGTGACTCTATTCAGAGTAGCAAGAACAGTGCCTGCATACCATATATGCTAAATAAACATTTTTTGAATGAATGAGCAAACATGTTAAAAGTCACCATTTTCATCCCCTGACCTTCAAATTCTCTGCCCATCCTTTGTACATGGAACTCTACAATTTTCAGCATTGTCCCTTGTGAGGACATGGCACAGGCCACCTCAAACCTGTACTGCTAATAGATGACTGAAGGATCACAGTGCCCCTAAGTCAGCCCCTGGCATCATATTCCTACACAAGGAAGACATTTCTCTTCAATATTTTATTAGACTGCATGTTTAGACAATTTTAAGAGAAATTTAGAGATCCAATGACACAATCTGCCTATATAGTCCCAGTAGAAAGGCAGACAAAATGCCCAGAATCCTACTTGTTTGCAAGCCCTAGACTTCCCACACACTCACAGAATGGCTCTTACTGATTTTTAAATCCAGGAGAGCAAAGATTACAGTTTGAGAAAGTATTGACCAGATTAGATATATTTGAAAGCATCTACAGATGATTTTAAATACAAAATAAATACTAAACTTCGCTCAAGTTATGTACAAAAACATTTCCCTATCTCCAAAGAGCAACTGTTACATGTGCTTTTTAAAAAAATAACACAAATTCATAGGAAATGTACTGAGGTGAGTCCCTCCAAAGTCCCCCTTCCTTGAAAACAACTGTCTCAAGGAAAAGAGTCTTATGTTAGAATTTTACTAAGCTGTTTTTCTACTTCAAAGAAAATCAACAAGATCGATTTTCAAATTCGAGTCCATCCCCACCTTGACACCGTTTGCTTTTTGGCAAACACAAGGAAAGCAATAGATCAAAGTCTGTTGCTCTGAGCCTATGGAGGGGTGGAAGTTTGTGTGTCCAGTGCTACTGCATCAGATGGACAATGACAGATGTAAAGTATGGAGCATCTCAGAGGACAAACGATTTTTCTTTTCACCTTACAAGGACAGAAGAGGATGTCTCAGTAGATGGCATGTATGGATTGCCAAGGGGAAGACGCCACCAGCTGCAGCTACAATAACAAAGAGTCCCAGATGCCCCTGTGTTTTACAAGTGGTCATTTTTCACAGACATACACAGGGAGAGTGGAGAGGCTCGTGGCAAATGGACGAAAGTCATGCTGTGTCTCACAAGCATTTCGGGGAAGACGCTCCCATCAAATATTCATGGTAGGCTCTCGTCTGCGTGAGCCTGGTGGATAGAATGATAGTGCCGATTCACACAGCACCAAATCTCGGCCTCCTCCCTTCCCCAGCTGGTAAATCTTGGCTGTCAGAGATGGGAGCTGATGGGAAATGATAGACTTACTGGGCTGCCTCATGAACTGTAACTCATCTGTTCTCAAGACCAGACTGACAGCCCTTGAATTTCTCCCTACCAGCAAAATTGAGCATAAATCACTTTATTATTTTTTCACATGACAGTTTATCAGCATTCTGGAATTCTATATGAAGTCACAGGGCCTGGTGATAGACAAGGAGACAAATTCCAGCCTGTTCCCGAGGAGGACTGCCCCTCAGAAGGCATGAACATGACCATAAAAATGCCATCGGGACTGAACTAAATCCACATGGTTTCTTTAAAATAAGGCCCATCCGCTCTCTTTTCTCTAGAGTTTCTGCATGAAGAAAAGGGTGAGTGTGAAACTATGAAATAGAATTGCCTTTTCCAAAGAGCCTGGGAAAGTGGCCCTGTCTATTTTAATGCTTCTGCTTCCAGAGCACATATTGCAGCCACAAGAGGGTCGTGCCAAAGTGAAGCCCGTTAAACTAATTTAGAATCATCAGCCAGCTTGCCCTCCATGCTTCAGAAATGTTTCACAAAGGTACAGGGTCTATTGCCTACAAGGGATGAAAATACAACCGAGAAGCCCCGTTCAGGGGCTCAGAAGTTCACAGATCCATTGAGCGGAGCCAGGAAGGGCAAAGACAAGGCAGCCCATACCTATATTAGCTGCACACATGGAGAGCTGCCTCAGCAGAGACGAAGGAGGAAGTGGGTGATTGCTGGTATGAGGGGGGAAGCTGACAGAAGAGCTCTTCGAGGGAGGCCCCAAGTCCAAGCTGCGAGAACGATTCGGTGGACTGCAGATACCCGAGCCGGGTCATAGAGGCCAGCACTGCCTTGGAACATCTCATCTTCATTTACACCTAAGTCCTTCTGTCCTCAGCTGCACTCTCAAACTTTAATATTTTAAATGGGCCTGTCTACAAGTGTTTGGCACCACCTAAGATTTCACATGTGAGCATCTGTATGCTGAGGACCTGTGAGGTCAGACATCTGCATGCCTAGTTACAGAGTGCGGACCACTGCACACCTGCGGCCTGACCTTCTCCTGCTGGTGCCCACCTCCTCTGCAGGAGGGAGGTGGTCTCGGTCTCGTCCATCTCCCACAGCACAGATGTGGGCTTTCTGACACTGAAACTCCCCGATCTGACCTAGAAGGCAGGGGTACAACTGGTCCTGAAACCAAGTGGTACATGCGCTGTGTAACCACTCCAGACATGTGATATGATCACACCCACCAGCTGGGTCTCCCTGTGGAAATGCGCTTTCCTCAGAGATCACTGCTCAGATTAATGGAGTAGTTTGCTGAGTTGGTCTTGTTATGAACACCAAATGGTGACTTTTCTTTTCCTTAACTCTCAACGTTTTCTTTCCAAGCATTATTTCTGGCCTTCACTTGCCATATTCTAGTGACTCAACTGTGTGGAATGGCTCTTGGTTCTCCATGTTTTCCTTGGGCGGTGGTAGAAGCATCCCTTCCTACAAAGTTTGATGGAGCCCCTTAAATGTTGTGCACACTGTTATCCAGACATGTTACAAATAAATTTAAAATTCCATAATCAAAATGTACATCTCTCCCATGAGAGTGATGCCTCTAACTTGTTTTAATTAATTCAATCACTGGATTAAATACATGTACAGGATAATCTATTTTTGGCAGATATCACCACCAGGAGGAAACATTGGTTCTTTGGGGGGTGAAAAATGTTATTTTTATTATGGGTAAGTCACAGATCCATTTTCAGTCCATAAAGCAGATACAGTGCATCTCCGGCATGGAACACAGATCCGGGTGGGAAGGAGAATTCTCAGGTGTAGAAAAGAAAGGCTGAGGGGACTGGTGGGGTACATCTGTGGGGGTATCAGTGAACAGCGATTATTTTCTAGAGTGTTTTAAAATAAAATAATCCAGTTGACTTCTTTGGTTTTCATGGTTTTATTTTGATTTGCAGTGGAACCATAACAACTTCCTTCATTTTTCTGAAGAGAGTGGAAAATAAGGCATAAATAGAAACTGTACATGTGGGAATCTGAGCAGAGATATTGCTGCAGCAAATAGAGAACAGGCACCAGGAGAAATCAGCTATCCCACGGAACAAGCCCCTGGATGTAAAGCAGCTGGCAGTTTCTGTTTCCTAAGCAACTTTTGCTGGGATGGGGTGTCAGCAGGAGCAGCTCAATCCCATCGCGATCATATGCCCTTTATGAAATATCTCTAGGAATGAGTCCCTCTAAAATAGACAATGAAGAAGTTATTATCTCATTCTAATTTATTGTCATTTTCACTCTATAAAGTTTCATTTAAATGCCTACGGAGGTCATGCATATTAGCAAGAGGCGAGCAGTTCTGAAAGCATGTCTGAATTGCACTGAGACATTGTGACACCCAAGTCATTGAAAGGGTGTAAGGAATCGAGTTTGTGTGAGCCTGAGTTGTAAGCTGCACTTGAAAATGTGTATGACCCACCCACAGAGATCTGTCACCTGCGCTTGGAACCAAGTAGGAGCAGTCTTAGTGATTATCTCAATAAACAGATGTGGGGTATAGCCAGCTGCAAGATTTCTGAAGCCATAAAAGAAACACATTTCCATCCTGCAGCTTTGGAAACCTGAACCATCATTTAAGAATTCAAACTAAATCTGCCATGCTGGTAAAACCACATGGCATAACAAAAAGGTGGAGAGAGCGGGGTTGAAGCAACCCCTCTTCCTCTGTTTTCGTTTTATCAGTGCAAGTGCCAGACAGGTAGGTGGGTTTGTCTGGGAAAATGGCGGAAGCAGCTGCCCTCTGTCTGCAATCACAGGAAAGGCCCCAGTGAGACCCTTTAAACAGAGGCCAGGCGATGCCTATAAGGGGTGATGGGAAAAGCACTGTTTGTGTAAATCACTAAATGTGGGGATTTATAGATGGCTGATTATGCACGAAGATATAATGGGAAGGTATGATCACATACATGATGTGAGGCTGATTCTATCGGGACCACATATTTCCAGAGAAATTTTTCTTTTCAAAATGACTCAGGCATTATTGTAGCATGAAAGAAGACTTTAAAAAAGCCAACTGGACTAAATTCTCTACATTGTAAATTCCATCAAAAAATTAATCCAAAAATTAATTTTCCTTTAAAATAATTGAACTTGGTAACTTACATTATATTTTTCATCTCTTGGGTTTTCCAAAGTTTTGAAGTATTTGGCTTTATAGGGTTTTCCTTTGAAATCATTTTTTCATTTTCCCCTTGAATTTTCAATTGCCTTATTTCATCTACCTGAATTTAACATGTCTTTGACCATCTTATTTTAATCATACAATTCCCGCTCAGTCCTGCTGCTGATTCATTCTAGTATTATACACATTTTAGGGAGTCTAGTTCCTGGCCAGTCAGGCTCCCCAACCATTTGGAGTTGGCCCAGACATGTGGAAGCTGGGAGCCGGGCACCAGTAGCTGCCAGAGACTGAGTGCAAACCAATGTCAATGTCACCAGTGCCAGGCGAGCAGCTCATTAGAGTCCCCAAAGGGCTGTCTCTGTTTTCTGCCTCTTGAAGTCCCAGAATGATTCCTTTCTTCATTTATTCACTTAGTGTTCTATACTGTAGGCCTAGAAAGGACACCAACTACAATAAGAAATACTGCCTAAGTGCCAGTGATATGCAGGGAAATAAAATATGACACTGCCTGCGAAAGCCTCCATCTGCAGAAAGCCAAGACCAGCACTTCTGATGGCAGAAGTGTCTGCAACAGAAGTCTAAGAAGCTATGGGCCTGGACAGTGGGGTTCTTATGTCAGGCAGAGGAGACTGGAGAGGAAACCTCTGATAGCACAACATTGGAATGAGGATTAGCTAACTACAGAGGGGAAATGCAAAGAAGAAAACTGACTTGCATCGGATGAGATCATGATGGATACCAAGGTTCGTGCTCAAGAGACAGAAAGCAGGAGGCATGGCGGGTGCTGCAGGATTGTTAGCGTAGGTGGAGAGAAGCTAGAAGTGCATCCTGTAGGAAGAGGTGAGTAAGGCCGTACGGTAACAGCTTGAACGCTGTACAGGTACCGCACCCTCCTATATACTACTCCACGGCCCAGGTCAGCACACAATGCACAAGGCAGTGCACACCCACAGGTGCACGCACCTCTAGGCTTGAAGTGTGTTTGTGTTAAAATTGATCTGGTGACCAGAGATTCCGGTTACAAAATCTTGCATCTAACCCTGGAAAAGATGTATCTCCTTCTTTCTGTGTCTTTCAAAGAAAAGATATTATTCTTATCCTTAAGTATCTCCCCAGGTTCCCCGAGAAGATCATCTGAATAATTAACTCACCATAGACTTTTGAAGAATTTCCTAATATTTTGCCTCCTTTTCTTCGTGCTGCAGCTTTCACTTAGGCTGTCCTTGCTGACAAATGAGAATCATCAGCTCCTAACTTATTTATAACATCCTTTTATATATTTGCAGGACAGCTCAGGGAGCAATCCAAACAGAAATGCAGCTGCTTTCAATTCCACTAAATAAAAAACCAAGCATGCTTAGTTTGGTCTCTCAGATATGGCATTTCAGCTCAGTGATACCGTTACTAAAGGGGTATAATAGTACGGCCGAAATCCCAGTTATTGCCAGCAATCTTGAGCTTTCTGATGATATTTTCTGTTTTGTAAGAAGTACTCATTCCAGGAAAATGCATGTTACAAACTTAGTTTATGCTACTTGGGAGATGGTATAAACAGAGAGAATTCCAGAATGAAAGATTCTTAAAAACAATAAGATGTCTTAGAAATAACTAGCAATTGAAAAACTGCTAAATCCATTCTTTGAAAAGATATCAAGGATCCATTCTGTGGAGCTAAAGAGCTCTATACTGGCATGGACTCTAGACAGAAAATAAATAGAAAACCTGGTAAATGTCTTTAGAAGGGTTAGAAAAATGTCTTTGGCATTGTATTTTCTGGAGATAAAAGATAAAAATGTGTTTTAAAGAATTTTTTTAATTGCAAGCATTTTATATTCATAATACAAATACCTGTAGCTTCAGACTGAATCTTTTTGTATTGTTCCAGGAAATTGGAGGAAGGAATATATTCCCATTGAATCAGAGAGACATGCAGTTCACAGGACAGTGAGGAAGTTGTTTTCTCCTCCTACATATTAAGTCTAGTTAATTATTAATTATTTTCAAGGTAATTTTCATTTTTACCTATTAGTATTACAGAATATAGATTTCAGTGTGGGATTTTCCTGCACATGTATGACATGCATTGACCAGATCCACTCACAAACCTCCTATACATCTCCCCCCTATTCCCTTGCCTGTTAATCAGTAATTCTCCTACTATGCTTCAGTCACCTTAAGTAAGCAACAAAGATTAGCACATTGAATACTAAAGCACAAGGACAACAACAAACTGTGACATTGACACAATAGTCATCTATAGCGACAAGAAGGAAATAGGACTCAGAGGGACTCTCACTGACAGTTCACATTTAGTTAGGTGGTAAATCAGAGTGTGACTCCCCTAGGAGGCCTTATTTCCTGAAAAAATACAGATTGACTGAAGTATAGTTGACAAACCATACTGACATTTAAAGTGTACACGTTAAGTTTGGGCTTATGTGTACAAGTATGAGATCATCACCATGGTAATGATAATGATGCTGATGACCTTGGGATTTATTAGCATTATAGCATGCATCTGTGGCTCATCATTTTTATTGCTGAATAGCATTAAGGCATATAATATATCAAAATTCGTTTATTTATGTGTTGATGGACGTTTTGGTTTTGCTCCATATTTGGCTGTTACAAACAAACTGCAATGAGAAGCCATGCAGAATAATTTGTAATCATATACATAGTCATGTATGTTGAGTAAATATCTAGGAGTAGAACTGCTGTAATGTAACATATCAAGTGTGTTAAAGTATAATGAGTGCTTAAATTTCTCTACAATTTGCCCTAAAAGACACATTGGTATTAATCCACATTCTTCTCCTTACTTCAGTCACACTTATCCAATCATGGGCTCCACTTTCTGAAGCAGTTCTGGAGGCCTCTTTCGTGAAGGTCTTTAGCTGTACTGCCCTGGGTGCCTGAGTGTCCTGAATTGACTCAAAACTTGTACCTTTCATGATCATTTTGACCTTGGGGAAGACCCAGAAATCACACAGTGCCAAATGTGGTAAACACGGTGGGTGAGGAGTCACCATGAAGTCTTTATTGACAGAAACTGCTGGAGACCTTTGGAATCAATTCAGGACAGCCAGCAGCCATGCTAAGCCAGTCATGAGAGCGGATTTCTGCAACTGCTTCTGAAAGTGCTAGCAATGATGAGATTACTGTTTCGGAATTGTGAAGGAGTGTTTGAGGAGTATTAATGGAAATGTGTGTCTCACTGTTATAAATTGTCTTATTTTTATTTAAAAATCCATTGGATTTTGACCAAACCTCACAGATACAGATTAAACATTTAAAGCAATCTAATCATTTTCTGAGTGGTTCTAACAATGAGAGTCTGGACAGATTGTATGATAGTTCCAGTTCCTCTAAATCATTAGCAACACTCTGTATTGTCATTTTCCCTTCCTTTTAGTTATGTTATTAATATGTTATTGTGGTTTTCGTTGCATTTACCTAGTAACTAATTCATATGGTTATTTTCCATCTATACATTTCCTTTGGCACACAGTATGTTCAAATATTTTGTCCCTACTTTTATTTTTACTTTAGTTCTTGAATTTTGAGAGTCCTTGTTTATTCTGAATAGATCATTTATCAGATGGGGGCTGGCAAATAGTTTCTACCGTTCTCTTGTTTACATTTCAGTGCTCTTAGATCATAAGTTTTAGTATCTGCAAAGTCATCTTTGCGCTTGCAAGGCTGGCAGCAGAACCACTGAGCTAAATCTCTGGCCTCTGCAAAGTCATCTTTATCAAGCATTTGTAAATGTGGATTATGTTTTTAGTGTCTTATCACAAATCTTTCCCTATAATATTGTAATGATTTTTTTCTGTTTCCATCTAGAAATTTGCAGATTAATATTTCATATTTATGACCCATTTTGAAATAATTTTTGAACATATATGAGATATGGGTTAAAGGATTTTCCTATAGTTGTTTCCTTTATAGATATCCAGTTTTTCTAGTACCATTTGTTTAAAAGACAATCCCTTCACCACTGAATCTTCCATATATGTTCATTTAAAAAAATTATTGATCATATTTTTAGTCTATTCTGGACTCTTTTATTGTAATGATCTACTTATTTATTTCATTGATAACACCACACTCTCTTGATTACTGTAAATTCATAATGACATTTGAAGTTTGACAGTCTCCAAATTTATTCTCCAAACCCTACTAATAGTCCTGTTTTTTCTAGATCCTTTGCATTTCCATGTGCAGATGTAGATATTTTTACTTATTCATCTCTGTGCTGGATGCATTTTTAAAAATATCTTGCAGCATTGCACTACTTAGGGCTTCTAGTGCCATACAGATTAGAAATGTTAAGACTTGTACCTTGCTCCTGATCTTGGTGATGAAGCAATTATTCTTTAAAGCATGCTGCAAAGGGTAATTTTTTACATTTTTCCCCCATAGTTGACACCTCTGTATTTCTAGAGTGTGCTATTTATATTTCACATGTTTGAGATTTTTTTCCAAATATTTTTCTGGTATCTATGTCTAATCTAATTGTACACAGGATTCTTTGGATTGGATCTTGAGAATATATGTTATATGTTTTAATGCTTTTAAATGTATTGTGATTGCTGGACACAGTGGTGCACACCTATAACCCCAGCACTTGGAAGGCTGAGGCAGGAGGATCGACTCGAGTTCAAGGTCAGCCTGGACTACATAGTGAGTTCAAGGCCAGCCCCGAGTACATAGTGAGATCCTGTCTCAAAAAAATATGTATTGTGACTATCTTATGTCTACAAATGATCTTTCTTGATAAATGTTCCACTTGTAACTACAAATAACATGTTTCTCATTGCTAGTTGTGACAAAATGTCAGGCAAGGTGTTTTGTGAGGTTGTTTAAGTCTTCTATATAATTATTAAAGTTCTTTCTATTATTAAGAGAGAGGCGTTGAAATCTTGGACAATATTTGTGGATTAGTATTTTCTCCTTGTCTTTCTATTAGTTTTGCTTTCTGTAGTTTGCAGCATTGCCATTGATCTAGAAACATTCATGATGTTTGGACACTCTTTGTGAAATGCCCCTCTTCATCCCTGGCAATATTTTTGTTTTGTTTTGAAATATAATTTAGTAGCTACTAATATCACCAAGATATCTTTGGAGTTTGTAGTGTGCATCATTAATTTATCACATTCTGTTTTTCACTGATGTTCTACAACTTCACAGGTAATCTAGGAACTATACAGCATCTCAGCGCAGTAACTTCCAGACAAAAATTGGTAAAAAAATTGCCATACTTTTGCCTCTAGTATGTTCTGCACTTCACAATGTATTGCTTACATTTATGCTTTATTTTTAACAGTTAACTGTCTTCAAAAGAGGTTTGAAAGTCTTCCCTCTCTCTACCGCAGCCATGGGGATTTTAGCTGCTCTCACTTATCAGCTCCCATTTTCATCTCTTCAATTCTGCAAGACCACAGAATTCCACCTGGGTTCTTCCTTCTGTACTGCAGCCTGGAAATACACATAAACTAAGTCAGGGCCGTGTGGAAGCTCATCTTTTATTTCCTTTGTTGCCTCATCTTCAAAAACACTGTCTGACATGTTTTGTCAAGATTTTTTTCATTTGTTTAGTGCTAGGGATCAAATCTAGGTTCTTCACACTGAAGTACATCCCCAGTCTTCTGTTTTTTAAATTGGAGATAATACTGTAGTTATGACAATAAAAGAAATTTCTGCAGATGAATATGTAGAAAGCAAAGAGATGATGGTTTAGAACAAAGTCATAATGAAAATTGGTATTTAAGAGGAATAGGATCAAATGGAGTCTATGATGATATGGAGAATGAAAACCAGGGAGACAGGGAGAAACTAAAAATTTGTACAGGAAAGACTCTGTTCTGGTTATTATTGTGCCAAGAAATCACTCCAACTTTAATGGCTGAAAGCAACAATAATTATTCTACTATCTCTTGTATGCTGTCTGACTCATATATTCAATAAAAGAATCACTATGAAATTCTAGAGTACTTCTCATGAGGTTGCACTCAACCAGTGGCTGCAGCTAGAAGCTCACTGGGAGTTGAAGAAGTAGGGCCAACTACATCTTTCCTTTTAACAAGTGCCACGGCTTCTGCACAAGGTTTCTCCACAAGGACTAGTTTGAGCTTTCCATAGCATGGCAATGTTGGGTATATCAGATGGCTTAGAACATGGCTGATTAAGATCACTTAGTCCATAGAGTAAGATATAAACTGTATCACCCTTTGCCTTAACCTTGGATGTCACATAACACAGTTCTGCTGTCCCTTACTGTTCAAATGGTCATAGTAGCTCTCCACGTGTCAAGTAAGGTAATAGATCACAAACCTCCATACAACAAATATTGAGTTCAATATGAGAAAAACATGGAAGCAGACATATTACTTTGATAATCTTTGGAAAACACAATCTTTCATGCAGTACAAGGGAAGAGACATTTTTTAAGAAGAGAGGAAAAGGTCATAGATCTATGTATTAGAGAAAGCCTAAGTTAAATGAGCATTAAAAATGAGCATTAATAATGCATTGGCACTTTTGGCTCAAGTAGTTCTATGTTGTTAGTTATGTAAGAACAAAAGTAAAAATGATAGACATTTTATTTAAAAAATTAGAAAAGTAAAAGAGTGTCATTATGAATAAAAGAATTTACAACAAGGATTTGCTTTTTCCTTTTCTCTTTGGTTTTATTTGCTTATTGTTTTTAGTAATATCCCTCTTAACAGGTATTAGGTGATATCTCATTGTGATTTAGATTTCTATTTTCATGAATATTATTAATGTGAATGTCTTTTTCATATACTGTTGGCCACTTGTATGTTTTCTTTAGAAAAGTGTTATTTACGTCTTTTTCCAATTGTTAGCCAGTTTCTTAGCATTTTGCTATTGAATTGTATGAGTTCCTTAAATATTTTAGATATTAACCTACTCTTAGATATATAACCTGCAAATATTTTCTCCCAATCCATAGTTTCTCTTTTCTTCATTGTTTCCTTTGTGTGAAGAAACATTTTAGATTTATGGAGTCTCATTTTTTAAAATTTTTGCTTTCATTGCCTGTGCTTTAAGTGTCATATCAAAAAATATTACCAATACCAACAAAATGTTTCCTAATGTTTTCTTCTAAGAGTTTTATGAGGTCTGGTCTTATTTTTAAGTGTTTTATCTATTTTCATTTGATTATTGTGTAGGGTATATGGTAAGAATCTAATTTCATTTTTTTGCATGTGGATATCCAGTTTTCAAAACACATTTATTGAAGGGCTATCCTTTCCCACGGCATAGTCTTGGTCTCTTACTGAAAATTATTTGCCTATCTATGAATGGATTTATTTCTGAGGTCTCTACTCTGGGACTGTAGGTTGATAAAGACATATGGAAAATAGTATGGAAATTTCTCACAAAATTGAAAATAAAACTACCATATGACTAGGAATTGCTCTTCTCAGTGTATACATACAATAAAGTCAAAAAATGGAGTCTCTTTCTCAAACAGACATGTGTGCTCCAATTTTATTTCAGCCTTATTCACAACAGCCAAGATGTGGGAACCACCAGAGTATCTATTAATTGAAGAATGGATAAATTGTGGTATATATTATATGATGGAATGCTATCAAGTCTTTAAAAGAAGAAAATTTGAACAATATGGACAAACCCAAAAGAAATTATGTTCAATAAAATAAGTCAGAAAAAGGAAGAAAACTACTTATGATCTCACTTGTATGTGGAATTTTAAGTATTTGAATCCAAAGAAACAGAAAGTAAATGGTAGTTATGAGAGTCAGGAGTAGAGGAAAGGAGGAAAGAGATGTTGGTCAAAGAATATAATGGTTCAGTGATGTAGGATGAATAAGTTCTAGAAATCTAATGCACACCAGGATGACTATAGTTAATTCTGTCTTGTACTGGTTCACATTCCCACCAACAGGGTAGAAGCCTCCTTTTTCCCAATAGCCTCACCAGCATTTGTTATTATTTGCTCTCTTGATGATGGACATTCCTTCTGAGGTATGGTGGAGTCTCTGTGTTGTTTTAATTTGTATTTTTCTAATGGGCAGTGGTATTGAGAATTTCTTCATGTATTTATTGGCCATTTTTACTCTTCTGTGAAGTGTGTATTCATTTTGCTTGCCCATTTTTCAGTTGAGTCTTTTATTTTTGAAGGTCTAACTTTTTGAGCTCTTTATATATTCTAGATATGAGTCCTCTGGAAATCAGCACGGAGATTCCTCAAAAAACTAAAACTTGAAATTCCACTTGACCCAGCTATTCTTTTTCTAGGTGTCTTCCCAAAAGAGTTAAAGACATCATATTACTGTGATACATGCAAATATAATTCATACTAACTAAATCTAGTAAGAGGCCCATATGTCCATAAGCAGATGAATGGATAAAGAAAATGTATTTATACGCAATCAAGCACTACTCTTCCATAAAGAGAGAAAACTTGAGTCATTTGCAGGAAAATGGATACACCTTGAGAACATAATGTTAAGTGAAATAAGTCAGACACATGGGCTTAAATACCACATAGTTTCCCGTGTATGAAAAACCCATAGTAAAAATTAAGAGCAAATTAAAAGATAGATAATAAGAAGTAGGCAGATCATTCTCAAAAGGGAAAGGCATCAAGCAATGGATTGAGGGGGTAGGGAGGGAAAGAAATGAGGTTAAAAAAGAATTAAGATGTTGTATGTACACACACTAACTCCACATAAGGAATATAAACAGTATGTACTATACACATATATGGATAAACTAAAATAAAAATTAAAAATTGTGTTGTGTACTTGAAATTTGCTAAGAGAACAGATACTAAGACATCTCAACACACACTTGGTTATACTATATATACATATATATGTTATATACTTTAATATATAATTGAAATGTTTACAAGGGAGCACTATTACAGTGTCTTCGTCCTTTTGTGCTGCTATAATAAAATGCCTGGGACAAAGCAACTGAAACAGAAGAGAAATTTGTTTCTCACAGTTCTGGAGGCCAGGAAATCCTATATCAAAATGTCTGCAGGTTTGGTGTCGGTGAGGATGCTTCTTGCTTCCAATATGGTGCCATGGTACTAAGAAGGGATGAGTGCTCTGCCTTCAGATGGAAGGAAAGGAGTCCACTCCCTCAGCCCCTTTCATCAGGCCTTAGGCTCTTGAGGGCTCTTCCCCTTCTGAGGAATGACTTCTTAATTAAATTTCAACATATTAATTTTGGGAGATAACATTCAGACTATAGAACAGTGTAATCTGCTTTTGTTTGTGGTAATATCAAAATAAGTAACACCTTTGGAATTGTTAAATATGTTAAGCACATTAAATATGTGCTTCTTTGAAAATCTTATGAGGTAGGCATTATTATGTACATTTTACAGATGGGAAACCAAAGTCTTACGAAGTTTATTTGTGGACCAAACTCATGCAAATAATGGTTGAGCACATCTGTGAGTCTGGTTTTCCTGACTCCAAAGCCCCTGCTTTTCCTATTATGCTTCATTGGCTGTGAGACCAAAGATTCCACATTTCCCTAGTCTTTATTATTTATTATTCAGTAGTAATAGTAGGTTTCCACTCAACACTTAGTATGAAAAATTTTTGAAAAGGGTCTGTTTCTATCACTGCTTCATCATAGAGAAAAAGAACAGGTGTTCATTTGTTTTTGATAATCAATATTAGCACCAGAAATGTTTAATCTGCTTAGATTTGAAAAAAATTCATTTAATCCCAACAACTTTCCTGGACTAGTTTGCCAAAATGTGTGTGTGTGTGTGTGTGTGGGTGTATGTGTGTGTTTAGTTTTATTTTGGAAACTGTTTATTATTTTGAAAATAATTTTCTTTTGTATGTCATGAAGTTGAACGTTTGGGGATTTACTCAACCATTTATAATAAGATCCCAAGGAACTTCTGGCAAATACTGAAACGGCCCCCAAACAATACTATCTGAAGGAAAGGTCAGAACCTCACAGTGATTTTCACTGAACCTTAAAAGACAAACAGCTTCGACACAGCACTGCTACATCTTGGCTCAACACAGTTCCAACCCTGCTGAGAATAGTAAGATAAAAAAGATATTTGATCTATGTTGTGATGAGCTGCTTTTTGTTTGTTTTCCTTTTGACGTTTTGTCTACTGAATTTGTTTAAAGGCAAATGCCTCCACCTCTTTCATTAATTAGGCATGGGTGTGGTGATCTTCTCATAAGTTCAAAACAAAGACTAGTAAAAATAAAAGCGCTAGTCTTTCTGATATACTAAACAAGAATAATTTGAACAAGTGTAGTTGAATTAATAGCTAAACGAGCTAGCCTTAGTTAGGCAATGCTGGGAATATACATAGATACCAAAATGGTTTTGAAATCAAATGATCTTTCTTCACAAATACATGCCAAGTTTTCACAATATTTTTGTTCTGGCCCCTAAAAGTATAGGAATTACTTGGTATTGTCATTTCCATTTGACAAACTGTTTTAAGTCATCCCACAAAGAAATTAGCCATCAGTATGTGCTATTCAGCTGTTAATATATAGAGAGTTCTTAATTTATATGTGTTCTGGGCCAAACAACATAATGAAGGAAATTTTAATTATTTCATTTTTCATTCTTACTTGTGTAACAGCAAATCACATTAATATCATTTATCATTGGATAATATTAACTATTTAGTATTATATCAAATCAGTTTTGCTTTTCCTGTCATTCTATATGCTATTTCAGTTGCATCGTGCTTTTCCATCACCTTTAATTTAATCATTTATTTTAAATAACTATTAAAGGGATTAGAACCAATATGCCATCTTGACATCTTAATTATTTTGAGTAGAAGACAGTTGAGAAACATTAGATTTAGGAAGGGCTCTCTGACCACTGCCTTTCTTCTGAAAGGCACTCAGGACATAAATTTCCCATGACACAGATACCTCACTTATACTGGGAAGAGGAGAATATTCTTATCTCTGGCGATGTAGAGTCCATGTGGAGGGAATCTGTGCAAACAAGTCTTACTAAAACAAATTTAACTTCTGTTAGTTACTTCCATATATTTTCTAGTCACTTTCCTACAGTTTGCTACCTGAAGACCAAAACTTTATTTGTCACATCCCCATATGTTTTGTTCTTTTAAATAATAGCATGTATGCTCCCATATCTATCTTTTCTTTGGGTCTGTATTGTTTTCTACCTAGGTCCACATGTGCTTGAAATTGACATATTAGCATCAAATAAAATGTTATGTGCTTTTGCCTGATTAATCTGTCTCTTTACAGTTCAATTTACAAATTCTAACCACAGGACCTAAGAGGGTACAGAAAAAAATATCTTTCCTCCCTTACACTATGAAGTGCCAGGTATTGAGTTAATCATAATTCATACTTCCCACCATGCAATAAAAAGTCCTGCTTGACTATTTCTAGCACATTATCTTTTTATCTGCCAGTTCCTCTGTATCTAGGGAAATGTTACTATGTGTTGATGAATACAGCTGATAATGGACCATAACTAAGCTTTATATTAAAGAAAAGAGTTCTGTGTGAAGGATAACAAATGACAACCCATAAAATGTGAACTCGTACTGTTTTTTGACAGTATATCTTTAACCCTGAAACCTATTAGAACATGGAATTATAAGTGATTGTCCCTGCTGGTGCATAACAAGGAACAGGAAGTAATAGCAATCCATTTACTGCAGCAGCTAGTAAAGTGCTATAGTTTAAGTCCTTATCAGAGGTACTGTGGTAAGCAAAGTTAGCATTTAAGAGTTAACACAATTTTATTTGAACACTTCTGTCATGGACAGATGGCATTACAAAATGTCACAATAGATACACTTCCATGTGGGTAGGCATAGGTCACACTAAGAAGCCATGTATGTTCCATCACTACTAACATCATACTTGGACCTTACCACATATCATTGTTTTAGAAGTAAAACTCTCTCCTTCTCCCAAAATTTGGAGGACAATTATGAATTTTAATATTCTTTGATTCACTGTGGATTTGATTGTCAATCATTGGAAGTATCTTCAAGAGTAAACTATGTGCTCAACAGTTGGAAGAACTGTGCAGATTTCTGCTTTCTGGAGAGAAAACCAAGATGGATTAAATCGATAGATATCTTGATAAGGATACTTTTTCAAAGAAAATGGAACCATTGAAAGACACCCCTTTCAGTTTTTGATAGTGGTAGCAATTGTCTGGTCCCCTGAGTTTTCTTGGAAAGGTGTTTACTGCCTAAAATTCTGATAGAGGGTGAGTATAGGAAAAAAGTATACTATTATGTATGTAGACAGTGCAGTGTGTCTGGCAGACAGTTACATTTTCTTCTATTTGGAAATTCTAGCCCCCAGAATTTGTTCTTATAATTCTACCCTCACAATATGTCATTAACAATTCTCTTTTAATGGAACAAAGATAAAGCCATACAAAAGACAAATGCAGAAGAAAAAATAAAAGGTAATAAACGCACAAACCAAATCTCCTCGTTTGACCAGAATCTGGGTGTGTTTGTTGTGACCTGGAGAAAGCAATGGATTGATGATACATTTGACCAATCTGAGCCAATCTGGGGCAATGCAGGGACTTTCCAAGGGAAAGAGCTCGGCAGATAGTCATTTGTTAATTGTTTTACTGTGCAGATACTGAGCTTCTACACATGGTGCCTTGAACTGTTTTAACTAATGAGGAGACTATATATTTTTGTTGTCTTAAAAAAGAATCCCTTTATAGTTTAGTTCCTTTATTTTGATTGTGCTCAATTCTTCCATGAATGTATGTATGCATATTCAGTTTCTATGAGTAATTTCCAGCTCTACTTACACATAAACAAAACACTCATTTTGCTTAACCTACTCTCTCTCTCTACTTCTTTCTAATAATCTTCATCTGAAAATCAAATGTGTTACCTTAACTGCACTTTGATGGGAAAATGCTTCTAAGAGGCTGGGTTTCTAGGCAACCATGGTTTCCTACTTCAACTGTCAGAACAAAAGGGATTCCTTCATAATGCATTAATGCCCACAGAATCGGCTGAGTATTTGATTTAATGTTTCATAAATTGTCATCAAAAACCTATCTTTTGAAATAGCTAGTTTTCTGGAGTTGTTTGATTTTTCTTTTTCCTTTTAAAAACAGTATTTCACACATTTTAATGATCTTTAATTTACTGTGGCTTAAAAAATAGTACCGTTTTTAAATTCTCTTCCATTCATTCTTCTGTTCTCTATATGAATAGGCCGTTCCAATGATTATATCCCAGAATAATCAGAAGGACAAAAAGGAGGAATCTTGCTGAAGAGACAGTGCGGTACATTCCCACACTATCAGCAGTGCTTCAGAACCCTGCATCTGCAGGTTTTATAAATACATGGAGATCACAATTAAGGTCAGCCTTTTGCTTCTCTTCTTGGTGAGATAAGAAGAACTTCTAAAAAGTCATTTGGTCATAGAAAGGCAAAAGTGTTGCCAGACCTGGAAAGTAATTTAGGAAGGAACAAATAGGGACTATAGACTACTATTTGCAAGAAAATATCATTGTATGTCTTCTATTTTTCAGTAAATGGTCGGTTTCAGAACTGTGAACTTGTTTCTATGAATTAATCTGGATCATAGAAAGAACCAGGACTCTCATCATCCAAAGTACACGTGCATTTTTATGGCGTGAAATTTGGAATTCAGCAAGTTATGTGTAAAACGTTCAATATCTGCTTAACTGAGCCAGGACAGCTCCCACTTTCTAGCACCCACCAGGGGCCTGGCACAGTGAGCAAAGTCCTTTAGCTATGAATGTCACTTCTCACTGGGATTTGAGGGAGCTTGTTCTAAAGGGTCTGGTATTAGGGTACATAACACTGCGGTGAGTGATCGGATAGGTTTCAAGGTCAAGTTCCCATGCAAGCACAATACTGTTCTCTAGACCACAGATTAGCAATGATAACTTTACAAATAATGCAGAGAGGTCAAAGTTGAAGGATGCAAAGGGGCAAAGAATGGAGAAGAACAGAACAGAGTAGATAAATGGAGAAAAGCTGAGGTGAAAGAGAGTGAGGATTGGTTTGATCCCTTCATGAACCCTATTAGAATGGCTAAAATGGTAAAGACTAACCACAGCAAGTTTTGGAAAGACAGAAGAAATCCAATTCTCATATCCTGCTGGTATAAAACAGTACAACCATTTTGCAAAACTCTTTGGTAGTTTTGTTAAACAGTAAGCACAGCAGTTCTTTAATATGACATCATTACACTCCTAGGAATTGGCCCAAGAGACATGATTGCATATTCCTCAAGAAGATATGTACACAGATATTTGTACCATTGAGTACAAATCATTGTACAGATGTACACCATCAAAATGGAAGCCTCCAAACTTCCACCAATAGGTGAATGGGTAAATAAGTTGTTATATATCCAAAGGAGAATTCTAAACAAAAATATAAAGAAATTAACGATTGATATATGGTGCAACATGGACAAAACCCAGAATAAATATGATGAGTCAATGAAGTCAGAGAAAAAGTACATACTCTATGATCAATTTACATGCTATTATGAAAAGCGCAAACTATTTTACAGTGACAGAAAGAAGACCAATTGTCTTCCTTAGGAGAGCTCATGTGGGGAGGGAAAGGAGCAGGATTTATAAAGAGCATACTCAAACGTTTTAGTGGCGAATAGATTGTTCATCGTATTGATTTTGGTGATGGTTTCTCAAGTTTATATCAAAATTTATCAAATCATACAATTTAAATATATATGAGTTATTGTATGTTAGTTACCCATAAAACTCAAAACTTAGAAATATCAAAACTATATAAAATTAGAGCTATACACATACACACACCTTAGTGAAAATGGTGGCAATAAAAAACAAGGTAAAGGTATAGGTTTATTCTGAATCGAGCTAGTCTGAAGCTAACCTTTCAAAACATAATTTAATTGAAATACTGAGAAATTTTAGATAGTGTATTTTTAGTGTAACTGGATGTTTTCTCTTTCTGAGATTCTTCTGTCTGGGTACGGCAAAATGTATACTACTCATTGTGTTATCTGTATTTAAACCAATATTCCAGGGAGATCCCACTGTATTTCACTGGTATGGGTAATTCGCATGAATTGTCTAATATTTTAGGATAACAAAATCATTCCTGTGTTTATCTTAGTAACGTTAATTTATAAGACTAACACTAATGAAAATAGCTTTCTTTTGAGGCTTTAGAAATAAACATTCTTTCTTACATATCCAGATGAGGAAAAGCAACTTAACTTCTGAAAATTATCTTATGAAAGCTACATGCCATTTCTCTATGCTCCACAGAGTCATAATAGACATCCATAAATTTTCTGGAAACATTTTTATTATTTGTGATCAACAACCCCAGTATCATTTTATATTATCTCTGATTTTTATCACATTTTGTAAAACTTAGGCTAAGAAATATATTTGGATAAATTTAAAACCTTGTAAATCATGAAAAATGACCTTACACTCAACTGTGTTTATAATTTATGCTAAAAACTTCTTGAAGCATGATTGTCTACCTTTTTATTGAGCATGCAACCTGTCAAAAGTACTTCAGTGGGCATGACTATTGCAGGAAATAATTTGAAAGCAGCATTTGTTTATTCCACAAATATTCATTTGTGGATTGTGGGCCAGACACTTAAATTCCATCCCTTTAGTCTTTTATAGGAAAAAGTGAGTTCATATAGACTTCTATCCCAGTAATAGAATCAGGAAGTTTTTCCAAACTCTCCACTGAAAAGTAGAACAAATTATAAAAGCATTGAAAGTACCGGAGAACTGAAGAAGCAGGGAAGGATCACGGAATTATGATTTGGAGAAGAAAAGAATTCTGGGGAAGTGATGGCACCATTCTTCCTGTGTCATTTACAGACTCTGGCACTATTTACTGGTTCTTGATAAGGCCGCTGAGAGGAAAATCTGGCAACTTTTGTGGTTAGGTCACAGTGAATAATGCTCAGGGGTCAATAAGAACCTCGCTCTGGTGAGTCCTCCATCATTTGAATTGGGACCTTAAGGGGTCCCTTGCTGCTCTAGCAGTGAGTGGTAACCAGTGGAGACATCCACCCAGAGACAGTGCCCATTGCTGGATCCAGGTCGACCAAAGCTATAGGCCATAATGGGATCAAGTGGCAGTCCTCTGTGGAGGATGACACACTCATCCCAGCCTTCACCCCCTTTCTACACAATAGCTCCATATCCATGTCTGATACATCCGAGAAACAGCCCTGATATCCAGGGAGGTGAACCAAAATCATTAGGAATAATGGAAACTAAAACACACTCATACATTCTGTGGATAATGTAGTCAACTTACACGGACTTTAAAATAAGTCAAGAAATAAAATACAAATAAAGAATTCTGGCAAAGAAATCGACCATATATATACAAAAAGACAGGCATACCAGGCAGGGACCAAACTGAAATTCTAGAACTGAAAACTATGATTACTGAAACTCAGGAACTCAAAGGCTATGTTTTATGAGCAGACTACACACAATTTACAGGAAATTAATCGACCAATGCTGAGTCAGAGGACCACACACAGAGTGAAGAAATAGATTTTTCTAGTTGTTTTGCTGTCGTTATGTCTGTCACTCTTCACTATCAACATAAACTCCCCCAGTTCCAAAATCAAGATGTGCTCACTAGGCTTGTACTAGTGCTTAGCAAATTTCTGAGTATATAGTTCCTACTCATTAAATATGTGTTAAATAAAAAAATCATAAAATTTGGGAAAATTCATGTCTATAATCATTGCCACCACAATACTTTTGACAGGGTTCACACAGATTAAATACAGCTGGCCATACTGAAGCAAGTCTTAAAAATAATTCCTAATCAGTGAAGATGGATGAAATAAATAAAAGATTTTAGAATGGGGAAAAGGACAGAGGCAGTGTGTTGCTCTTAGTGAGTGACAATGATATGGACATACCATATTCCAAATGGCCTACATATACATCATTAGAATAAGTGAGTGAATTAAGAAATGTTACTGGGCTTAGATCAATACACACACACAAAAACTATATGTCTGTATAGTACTAAAAATAAATAAATGTTTAAAAGAGAAATAACTAGAAAATAGAATTTTAAGAGACTCAGAGATATAGAAATGTGAAGATATGGCTAAAATAGATGTGTAGATTAATCATTAGAAAAATATAAAAATGGAAAGTAAATATTACCTACATTAATTGAGAGATAAATCATTAATTCAAAGATATATTCAGCATTTTTAAAATGCTAATTTTCTTCCAGGAAATCTAGAGAACCAATGCAATTATTATATAAAAATGACATTGTTCTGTAAAAATTGAACAGTCTGATTCTATAATTTTTATAGAAATCACAAAAGCAAAAATAGGCAAACTGCTGCAGAAGAATAATCTATTGAGGGTGAATGCTTTATTTATATTGGGACTTGTAATAAAGCTGAGTACTGAAGAGAGGGTATTTGGTACAAGGATGGACAAACAGATACATGGAATAGCATGGAAAGCCCAGAAGCCTTTGAATTCTGGAGGCTCTATTTGTGGAACAGCAGATGTAAGAAAAGGAGTTGCTTTAAGAAGTGGTGCTGAGACAATCAGATCCACCGATAGAAGCATGGGACACTTGGACTTCATATCACTCATAAAATCAATTTCCTAGCACAATAAAGAAAGGGAAGTGAACAAACCTTTTGGACTGGGTTTCCTGCTGCAGCACTGCTGACCTACCTACCGAGCTAGCCGACCATTTGGGGGGCCATCTCATACACTGAGGCTGTGTAGGAGTGTCCTTCACCCCTATTCACTGGATGCTGACAACCAAAAATGTCTCCAGACACTGACAAATTTTACACGAAACATTCGTAGAAGGGTATTTGTTATTTAGTAGTATAAGATCATGTTTATTTTTAGGATAAATAATGAATTCTTAAACAGGACAGAAAATGCTCTAACCAAGAACAAACTTGTTATTTATTATTTATTTATTTAGACAGGGTCTCATGTAGTTCAGACTGGGCTTGAACTCACTATGTACCCCAGGTTCGCCTCCAACTCTCAGAAATTCTCCTGCTTCATTCTCCCAAGTGCTGGGATTACAGGTGTGCACCACCACCCCCAGTCCTATGTTTAACATTTCAATTTGACTAATTCTGTTTATCAATATTGGGAGAGTCAAAGTTAAGCTACAGAGTTTGAAAAATGATAGCTATGTAGCCAGCAAGGGATTTTAAACCAGATTTTATAAAGGATTCAAGAACAACAACAAAAAAATCCTATAGAAAAATCATCAAAAGTGTTCAAGACAAATCAAGACATTAAAATAGCCAGGAAATACACAGAAAGGTTTTCAACACCACTAGCATGCAAAAAAATGCATAAAACCTGCAAGAAAATTCTAAGACATTTTCCTCAGAAATGACAAAATGGTACAACTGGACCCCAGGAGAGAGCTGCTCTGTAGAGGAAGGGTGGGCAAACTTGGCCCAGCAGTGGAGGCTGCATTGCCTCTCTCTCCAGTGCTCACAGGGGCTAAGGAGACAAAGAAGTCTGTGACCGAAAAGCAAAAACAAAACCAAAGCCTTCCACGGCAGTTCAGATGGGCTTGTTGGCAATCTTTTGATGTAGGGCAGTAGGAGGGCTCACAGCTGGCTGGGCGGAGGGTGAAATGACACAGGAAGTGTGCAAGGGGGTTAGGGATACCTCCAAAATTAGAATTACTTATCCTTCCCAGCAATTTTATTCTCAGATTATACACTTTTTAGTAAATGTAACAGAACAGGTATGGACAGTGACAGTGACAGATTGTACTTATTAAAATGATACATTTTAAAGCAATAAAAAAAAAAAGAATGGCCCAATAAGTTGGCGCCAGCAAGCACAAGGATATTTGAATGAGGACAGACAAAAAAGAGTGGATATTGTAAATGTCACCTCTATACTTTTAAAAAACAACTTCCTTGTGGTATAATTGGCATGAAGAATTGCACGTATTTCAAGTGAGCACCCTGACCATCAGCACAGTCGAGACCTCCAGTGCATCCACCTCCTCAGGGCCCATCCATAGCTCTGCCCTCCCAGGTTCCCTGCATTTCCCTCCCTGACCTGTCTCTGTTCCTGCAAATGAATTTGCTTTTCAAATATTTCATATAAATGAAATAATATAGTCTATGCATTATTTTGGTCTGGCTTTTATACTACATGATTATGTGAAATTCACTGATGCCATTAGTTGATCCTGTTTTATTGCTAAATAGGGTTCCATTGGGTGGATATGCTATGATTTCTCCATTCATCTGTTGAACCTGGTATAAATTTCCCTATAGGTTTTTTTTATGGACATGTGTGTTCATTTCTTTGGGGATAAGAATGCAAAGGTTATGGTAGGTGTATGTTTAGCTTTAGAAACACCAAACTGTTTTATTTCTAGATGTTTTTATTAGTGCATGTTTCTAATACATGTACTAATACTTGTTTTGGGGAATTGGCATATATACATATAACATATAACATACGTTATATACACCCAACATATGGGTGTACATATATCACTGTGGTATGATACTTGTAAAGCTTTTGAGAAAATACCAAGAAGAGGAACAGCTGCATCAAATGGAATCTTTAGTTTCAGTTTTTTGAGGAATCTCCACATTGATTCCACGTGGTTTTACCAGTCTGCACTCCAACCAATAGTGGAGAAGGGTTCCTTTTTCCTCACAGCCTCTCCAGCATTTGTTACTGGTTGATTTCTTGACAGCAGCCATTTTTTTCTGGTGTGAGATGGAATCTCAGCATTGTTTTAATTTGCATCTCTTAAATGACCAGTGATGTTGAACGTTTTTTCATATTTTTATTTGCCCTTTTTACTTCTTCATCTGAGCAGTGTGTATTCATTTCAGATGCTCATTTTTGCATTTTTGGATTGAGTCTTTAAATTGGGGGGGGTCTGATTCTTTTTAGTTTTTGATATAGTCTAAATATTAGTTCTTTTTCTAAAGAACAGCTGGCAAAACTTCTTTCCCACTCTGGGTTGTTTCTTCACTCTACTGATAATTTCTTTTGCCGTGCAAATCTTTTTAATAAGATGAGATCCCAGTTGCTGCTTCTTGGAGATATTTCCTGTGTGATCAGAGTTTTGTTCAAAATGTCTTTGCCTACATATCTTCAAGAGTTCTACCTAACCTATCTTCCAGCAGATTTAGTGTTTCTGTTTTAATATTTAGATATTTGATCTACTTTGATTTAGTTTAATGCGTGGTGATAGATATGGGTGTATGTGCAAAGCCAGTTTTCCCAGTACCACTAATTGAAGAGGCTTTCTTCCAGTGAAGGTGTTTGCCTTCTTTGTCAAAGATACAGTGGCTGAGTGTGACTAGAGTTGTTTCTGCATCTTCTAGCCTGTTCCATTAATCCTCAGGTCTGTTTTTTTCCAATACCATGCTGTTTTTATCATGGTAGCTTTGTAGTGTAATTTCAGGTCAGAGATTGTGATGCCCCCTGCCTTGACTTTGTTGTCCAGAATTGCCTTTGCTATTCTGGGGACCCTCAACTCTTTGAGATTCCAAACTACTAAGGGAACCCCACCCTGTCTCAAGGTAGAGATGTACCACACCTCCCAAATGTCACTGGATTAAAAATAAGTACAACGTAATATAACACATTTTTAAATAAACCCAAATAAGTTTTGTCAATGTTCTTCAGAAATTTGAAATAATACAGTGGACCCTTGACTTACAAACTCGATCAGTTCCCAAGGGATGGTTGTAACTCAAGTTGGTTGTAAGTCAATAGAGCTGAGATCTGGATGTTTACCTGGGTACATACTATAGATAACAAGAGGCAGATGAATCTTCCATTAACCTAATTAACTCAAGTTGTTTGTATGTCAGGCCAGTTCATAACTTGAGGGTCCACTGTATATGGAGAATTTTCAAATGTCTTCCCTTATGAACATACAGTCAGTTATATAGCCTATACACCCCATTGTATTATGCTTCTCCACTTTCCTATTTTTTTCTCAGTAGTCAACTAGTAGGCTTGATTTTTATCTTTTCCACTCTATTACTATATATAGCACCCTAATTTGGGTTTGTAACAACTTTGAGCTGCCTCCATATGCCTTTCCCTCTTCATACCGTGGCTTTGTTAATCACCCTAATATACACATATGCTCAAAATCCTTTAAGGCCTTCCCAAGTCCAAGAGGAAAATACAAGTTTTTGAGATATAAATGTGAGCTTGCAATTTGGATTGCCATAAATTCATTCCAGCTTATTTTCTCCACATGTTTTATTCTCCCTTCTGCCCTATCCATTTGTCTGGTTATCTTTATGTACTTTAGGCTTTCCACATTGGGACTTCAATCAAATGGTATCTTCCCCTCCTCTCGGCCCACCCAAGTTCCATCTGTGAGGCCATATTTTGTCCAAAGGTAAATAGAGATCCATCGTCATCAGAATCACTTGACATTTGACTTCAGGTAGCTTCACTTTAATTAAATTCGCCTGGCAAATTTTAAACACAAGAAATCTGATCACTTGGCATTAGATATAGTTCAGGTTTTCTTTCATTAAAGCTAAAATGATTGAAAAATGAAAAACCAGAGTATTTAAATTTTGACTCTGCCCCTTCCAAACAGTTTTGACGATTCCTTAATCTTCCTGAGGAAAGGTTGGTAATAGCACTTGTCTACCTGATAAGCTTGTTATCCAGATCAAGGGGGAAATTTCCGTGATAAAGCAATTTGAAATGTATATAACTGAAGAAGTTTTGAAAGATTCCTTTTACTTCCATTTTAGTACTTAGCTTTGCATTCTATAATGTATCCATTCAAATCCTTGGGTCCAAAACTTCACTGTAATGTAAATATGGTCACAATAAATCACCGGTCTCTGCCTTCATATCTTAATCCAGAAAGCAGAGACAATAATCGTACCACTTATTAAATGAGATAAAGCACTGAGCCGAGTGGCAGGCGTACAATAAATGCTCAGTAATTGTCAGCTGTTCATTTGTTGGAACTCTGGAATTAGTTTTGCTCCACAGATTATTTGGTAAACTTTGTATATGATTGAATTGAGTTATATACACCCCAACATGCTTTAGAGAAAAGTAATTGCCATTAGTTACTGAAAAACCATAACTATAATTACATTAATATATGTTATATAAATCAAAATGCAATTAATTCAAATTGAGTTAGTTCGCTCAAAAAACTTCAAAGGCGTAATGTTTTTGTGTAATGTTAAAACCATCTTCACAGCTCCTTTTTTATGCATATTGAGAATTAATACTTACCCTGGAGACATGAATAGAAAGCTAACACTCATGCGTGTTTGATGGGGCCTAAAGCATCAAGTCGTATTGTTAGTGGAATGGTAAACTGCTCCTGTTCTGGATAAGGGAGTGGAGTTATTCCATCCTGCATTTTAGGATTTTCACTACGACTGGTAAAGAAAACATAAAGTTCTAATGTTGTGATTAGAACTAATACTTCTCCGCAGGGTAAACTTGATCATGCTTGCCTATCGTAAATTAAAAATAAGGCTTTAAGGCTCAAATTCATCTTTTTCCTATGCAAATTTCCCACCATTGTGGATGATGGCAGTCTAATGTCCTTGCGGGGAGGAACTTTCTGATTTATTTCTGAGTCTTCACCCTCCTCCCACACATACTTCTAATTCAGCAGCATCTCCAGTGCCCCTTCCTTCCTTCCTTCCTTCCCTCCCTCCCTCCCTCCCTCCCTCCCTCCCTCCCTCCTTCCTTCCTTCCATCTCTACAAGCTCAAAGTGCTGTCTGGCTGGAGTCACTGGACCCTATCCTCCAGAAGCAGTTCTGCTTCTCCACCTTTTCTCCTCTACTCAAGGCAATGACATGACTGAAGTCGTATTTCTGCTTCGTCACTGTATTTCATCAACATTTTTCCCCTTCAGCCTCCCCACCAGCACCCTTCATCTCATCCAGACAGCAAACCATTCCCTGGCCTCCGTGCCTGTCACCTCTCCACTTTGCCTCCCTCATGTGCACTCAATCACGGTGCTCCAAATCCGTGGCTCACGCCTCGACATCACCCTTCCCCTTTCTCACATTCCACTCCAGTATTCACCATTCACCGTTGCTCAGACATGTCTTACAATAAACTGTGAGTTACACCGTGTTTCCTTTTCAACAGGAAAGTACTTCTTACTCCGTATGCTTAATAAGATCAAATTCTAGCGAGGGACTTGGTAGTGCCTTCTCCAGACTAGAAGCAGCGGCGACACATGTAAATGCAAAGCTCCACAGAAATTACACTGAAATATGTGCTCCCGAGAGCAGGGATTTTGCTTATTTTGTTCTCGTCTGTAGCCTCAGAGCTTAAAGGCTTAGTAGAGTGTAGTCACGGGAGAAGTGTTGTATACACTGAATAAATAAATGAACAAATACATCCCCAAGACTAAATGATACAACCCAGAGGCTCTGTGCAGAGTGGATGACAATATTCTCCCCATGAAATGTAACTGTATCTATTTTCCTGTGATGCAATTAAACAACTATTACATACAAGCACCTCTGCATTTCACGTATACGTTTCCATTTTACCTTTGGAGATGATTAAGGTAATATTAAAAAAACCCCGCTGATGTTGTTTTTACCTAAAGTGGTGGGGATTATTGCATGGACGGTCTGAGAAAGGCACTTAAACTTTCCAAGTCAGCAGCTGTAAGAGATATCTATGAGCCAGGACTGTATTCACATTCCATGTTCTGTGTCAGAAAAGTAGAATGCAACATTATCTTTTTATTATTTCCTAAGGTGAATTTGTGGGTTTTAGTGTTGTTAGTAACTTATTAGAAGTGAAAAAATTATAGAAACTCCAGTTTGTAGTCATAAAATATATGCCATTTGTTAAACAATTTAAAAAGACAATTTTTCCAAAAAGATAAAAATTCAAATTTAAACATGTGACAGAATCATTTCACACAAGATTTATGTCTTGACTTCTCTGTGACTCAGGCTGGACCTGGAGGTCATTCTCTCGGAACAGGACGGAGCTGGCATGCTGATAGTGTCAGCCAAACAGGCCACCTCTAAAGCTTAAGCACTGAGACAATCTTCATGAGAACATCAGATGTCCTTTAATTACTTGGTACCTTTTCATGATCTGATATTTTTATTTTAATTGTATACTAAGGAGGTATCATAAATCATCTTTAAGATTCATTTATTGAAATATCTTATACTGAAGCTCTGGAGAGAAATTAGCAAGACTTGACTAGTGTCCAGGAAACGCAAGCCCGTATCGCCTTTCTTCTTCCTGATCCCTTCAAAATAATGGTCCGAGACTACCTGTTTCAGCAGGTGAGCCCTGTATTCTGTGGATGTAATAACCATCCACCTCTCTATCTCTCTCTATCTGTCCATCTGTCTATTAGCTATCTATTTACCTACCTATCCAGTCTTATTAATTCTTTCTCTTGAGAACCCTGGCTAACCCAGTGGGCATTTCTTATCTGGAGGTCATGTTTTACTTTTCTCTTTTTGGTCCTATGATATAATGCCATTAAGGGAAAATCAAGAAAAGAGTAGAGAAATTGAGAGAGAAAATGTGCTTGTAAAATTCCCTTACCAGGATTATAGAATCATAAAATCTGGGAAGGATGTAACCAAGTCATTTTAGATGACCTGGAGCCCACTTCCTTCATATGATTTGTCCAGAGTCACTTGTGCTGAGCAATGAATCATTATTTTTTTAAATGGAAAAAAGAGGAAATCTATGTATTACTCACATAGCTTTAAAATGTCAGATAACATGCTATGCCCAGATCATAAAGTCAAGATCTCTGCAGACCCTTTTATATGCTTAGGCCCTCATGTGAAAGGTACCCGTGTCACCTCGATAACATCATGACTTTAACCTCAGTCAGTCTGGGCTTCAGTTCTTTTTTTTGGTACTGGGGATCGAACTCTGGACCTTGCGCTTGCAAGGCAGGCAGTGGAACCACTGAGCTAAATGCCCGGCCAGGGGGCTTCAGTTCTTTCTCTGCTGCCGAGCAGTCATCTCACCTCGATCAACAGACCTTGTCTCTTTTGGTCTTGAGTTTCTCATTTGTGAGCCAGAGAGGTGGAACAGTATTTACTTTTGAGGTGTGGGGTAAGGATTGTGTGAAATCATACACAAAATTCTCACTGAGGGGCCTGGAATGGGCACACAAACATGCTGTTCTGGAGGGTAACTGCATGTGACAGCTATTGTATATGAGGCTGGAAGCAGGCTCCGAGGTGGAACTTAAAACATCAGCCTGCTGGTGGAGGGTTACAGGAGCAGGGCCGGAGATTGGGCTTTTTGGCCTTGAGTCTGTACCAGTAACTGGCATTTCACTATTATTTATTCCTCTAATACCTTAGTCATCACTCAGTATTTCATCAACTCTCTGAGTATTACTCTTATCTAAATTTTATAAAAGAATCTGTAACTGTGGAGCATAAAATAATCTCTGTATATCATAAAACTAGCAATTGGTATAGCCAAGATTGGAAACTAGGTGTTCTGTTTCCGGTGATTCCCACAATCTACCTTCCTACTACCCAGTCTTACAAATGCATGGATATCTCTGAAGATACATGGCATAAAGCAGGTCCACCAAAAATACATATTCTGTAAGGGACACAGTGAGTCATCCTCATCAGTTTACACTTACACCTCATATATTCAACCACTGTGTAAAAATGACGCTAATGAATATCTGTGTAGTGCTTTATAGTTAAAAGTTAGTCTTATACCTTAACTGTTTAGAATATTTCCTATTGCTCAGGTGAGAGAGTCAAACTAAACCTGGTTTGCATTACTCTTAGCCCCAAAGTCTTTCCACTAAGTCACAGATTTTTCCATTTCTTGGTTTCATTTTATTTGTCTTGCTTTGTTTGTGTAGTGGCACTCTGACACAAAGAGAGGCTGAGCAGACTTTTGAGAGAACAAGGAAAGAAGGAACACTTTGGTCACAGTGTCCCAGCCAGGCAACCAGCTCTAGACCAGGGAACTTATTTTGCATAAGACAAGGCCTCCAGCCATTCTCTGAATAACTTACAAAATTCCTCTATGTTTCTGGCATTTCTGTCAAATGCAGCAATTTTTAAATTGTCATACCCTTCAAAAATCAATAGAAGGGAGAACTGTGTTCTCTTCCATGACAGGTACAGTTTTTCTATGTAACTGGAACAAAGCGATGAAATGACAAACTATGGTGAGCAAGCTCTGACAGCTTTTCCAGTGGTAACTCTCCTGGTCAGGCAAGTCCCAAGCTCTCCTTCAGCTCAGGGCAAAAGAAATACTTCTTACCATTCCTTTGGCTGGAAAAGACTTCATCTTTAATTAATTGACTTGCTTTGCTTATGACCTGAAAATGTTAAGAGTCATTGCCAACCAGTTGTTTACTCTGTGTCTACAGCTAGGAAGTAACGGGAGAAATGAAAATTATCACAAAGAGAATTTATTTGTTAATTTTGGAAATACTGAGGGAGTTTTTAGTATGTATATCATAATAGATGCTAAATACTATCATAAACCAATGGGATAGGAGCCTCACAAAGCTTTGAGTTTGTCTGAAGCATCATATGAAGAACTCAGTTTTACAGATTATTCATAAAATAATTAGAAAGCAAAAAGATACCAATGCCTATTTTCTAATACTTAATGTACTTTACATCCAGAGGAAAGAAAACAGTCACAGTGATGTTAGAAAAGGAGACATCAATATCATTCATTGAGTAGACACAGTCATGGCCAAACAATGACTTTTCAAGTTATGGATAGGCTACAGTGACATGCAGTCCCATCTGGTTAATCACCGAGCGAGACTGTAGCCCCCTTGGTTTACGTGAGCACACCCTGTGATGTTTGTACAGTGATGCAATCGCCGAAGGGCACATTCTCAGAACTGACCTTGATGCTAAGCAGTGCGTGACTGTATGCTGTTGTGAGATCTGTCTATAGCACAGAATCACAGATATCTAAAGAACTTGCTCTATCAGGTGAATTTGTAGTTTGTCATCAAGGAACCAGATTATTAATTATTTTTTATTCCATCTTTGAGGCAGCAAGCAGAAGTGCTGGATTGCTAAATAGTGATCAGGAACCCAAGGTGTCTCTAACTGAGGGGGAAAGATAGCAGGATTGTAGAGTTCACAGGATTGCAAGAGGATCACACTCTGATCATGGTCTGGCCAGCATCAAAGGCAGCTTTTAAACACACTCGGTCTTTTCCCATTTGTTCCCTGATTTCTATTGTCCTCTGTGAATATTTCATTGCAACCAAGATCTTTGAGTCTTAGAAGATATCTTTAAAAATATGATTTTTAACCTCAGGCTCTGTGGTCACTGGGGATTTCTCCCTGGTGGAGAGCTCTTTCCCTGGGCTTTGGCTCTTCTGGTTGTAGAGAGAAGGCAGCAGAAGTGATTTCAGGACAGGCTCAGAGTCTATTGATCTGCAGAGGATCATGCTCCCTGCTGTTAGAGGGCTCCTCATTCACTGGACAAATATTTATTGAGTAGCTACTCTGTGTCAGCCCTCGGTGAACAATACAAACAGAGTCCTAGACCTTCAAAGGTCTCATCATGCCCAGTTGCCATTGACAGATTATAAAAACAGGAGGCCGGGAGGACAGAATGATCACAGATACCTGCTAACCCCTTTTGCCAACACACATAAACAGCACATCTTCTTCCTTCCGACAGGGAAGTCTGTGACAAGAGTAATTTTCAGAACACTGAGCTGCACTGTAGCCCGCTACTGGCCTGAGGCTTCAGCTGGTACTACTCAGTGAGCGTTCACATTTGGCCTCTTTGTCCTCAGTAGCTGGGCTTTACTTACCCAATGTGTATTTCTTGATCATCCACAGCTGTGCAAAGAGCAATGCTGGGATACTGGACGATAGTTATTCACTTCATGGAAACCATAACCTAAACGTGAAAATTTCCTTCCAACCTTGTATGACTTAAGAAGAATTTTCTACCAAAAATGCCCAGGCATTCCCCCAAATTTAAGTCTTTTAGCGTATTTTTCAAATGATTCTGTATTTTTCTTTTGCTAGTTCCTCATAGAAGTTGCAATGGCCCTGTACCATGTCCTCTGGCTTCTTGGAGTCTGGACTATAGACCCAGAATCAGATGAGGCCCTGTCCCTTGACATGTAGACTGAGAGTCTGTTGGTTTTGTGGGTGCCACCTGTCCCACCAGTGCAGATGGACACAGAGGTAGACAGAGAAGCTAACCTCTGTCTTCAGGAGAAGGGAAGATGGAAAAGCCCTGGGGAGATTCTATGTGGTCACCGCCCTTTCCAATGGAGAAGCCTTTACCAATTTTGTTTTGTAGTCAATATCTCTCAGAGTTTGGTTCATAGAATTGGGAGAGAAAATATGAAGCAGGTTTCTATCTCCACCAGAAAGCATTCACAGGCAGGAGGTGTCTCTCCCTAGAGGCCAGCCTTCTCCACTTAACATTGTGAACACAGAATGATGTTCGGATTCAGTGAACTCATTTTGTAGCCAATTCCCAGCTTGCTCGCTCACTGTAGGGTAACTACTAGAATGTTGACATCCTTTGAAAACAATGAGTACAGTGCCACATCCCACGTTCCCCAACGCTGCCCCATGAAGGTGAGAAGAACATGTTAGAATCACCTTTTCCAGGCCTATGTGGGAAATAGCTCATAAACAAACTCAACTGCAGTGTTCCTGAAATGAGAGTTTTTGGGAAGAAATACTGGAGAAAAAACACTGTGTACTGATGGCAAAGACAAAGGAACACTCTACATACATTTTACGAGCTTTGGGATATTTACTACAACTACAGGTCTTCTGTAGGTGGCCTTCGGTCCAACTTGTCACTTAACATAAGCCTTCACATGGTAAAACAGAGGAATACACACATCTAGTCCATGGCCTAAGGAATGTGCATTATCCTGACTTTCTCTGGAAGCCTTTTCCAGAGTGTTCCACTCTGGGGTCAAAAGATCGGGCATGGATAGGGAAAATCTTTAGCATCTAGTGTCACATCTGTCCCCCCTTTCTGACATGCCATTTTTGTTACTATGTTCACTTGCTCAAAATCCACTCAAATTAGTCGGAATATACTAACTGGTTCAAACTCATAAATAAGGGGACATGGTAGATAGAGACCCAGAGAGGATGTAGTAGTTTTTGACCATTTGATAAAAAAGAAATCACTTTATAACTTGCCCTTTCTTAGCACAGACTTGTGAGGTAGCCTGAAGCCTCCAAGTTTTATTAGGTTATAACGAATAAATAAAGGAATCCAGGCTAACATTGCAGTGCCCCTCCACAGAGAAAACATATTTGCATTTGAATTAATTTATTTAGTACACTTTAGTAAACATTCATTCAGCATCCAAAACCACACTTAACAAAGGAGAAGCAAAATGAATACAAAACACAAACTCAAACTGAGAGTCCATTACAAAACAACAGCAGCATTGCTCAAACACTTATTTTTGTTTGTTCAGAGTGGTTTGCAGACGGGAGGAACTATTTCAATATAGTGCACTAAGAAAGAAACCTGTGTGGACAGGGCAGTCGGGGAAAAGGCGAAGGAACGAGTTGGGGAGAGGAATTTATTTACAGTCAGCTCTTGGATCCTGGGACTTGTGGAAGCCCCATGAAGTCACTGCGAACACTAAATTAGTGAATACAGAAGCCACGCCTCCAGGGGAAATACAGCATCCGGGTTCCTGGGAAGCTTCGGTCATCACATTTCTGTCAACTCGTCATTATATAATCTGGGTTATATGATTTTCTTTTTTAAACCTCTTATTTAACATAATGTTTATTCATTAACAATGAACTCGCAGCAAACAGCACCATAATTCATGCTTGAATGAAGCTTGTTTAGCACATGCAGTCTCTCCATAGAGTGTACCGTACCCTTCTTGTGCTGTGGAATACCAGTCAGCATGTTAGCTCTGTGCCTGGGGGCATATTAATCAGCACCATCACCAACAAAAATCAGAAAAATGCAAAAGGCATAGCACTCAATGGATTGCACAAAGGGCACCTGTTTAGAGTATGAGAGCTAAAACTGAAGAGCGCAGCGTTGCCTCCTTCAGCCTCAGTTAGCAGTGTGTGCACTGGGTGACTCAAAATGTTCACCACACTGCACATGCCCCACATGACCAGGAAATCACCTGGAGAATTAATGCTGAGGTCATACAGAAATTTTAGTAAGTATTGAATTTGAAAACAGAATCCGCAAATAATGAAGATGGATTATACTTATAAAGGAATACAGAAAGTCTTCATTACAAATCACCTGGAAGAGAGAGCAGAGCATAGCCATCTGGGATTGAGCCTTTGAAGCTGTGTGTGATGTTGGTACAGCCGCCATTCTCCACTCGGGACACAGGAGCTTGTAACACTCCTCCGAGGAGCCTGGCTAGGAATGGAAACCCGTGGGTCCTACTTAAAGCTGCTAAACCGAAGACCCTGGGGAAGCGGGCCAGAAGTCTGTTCTAACAAACTCTTCAGATGGGTGCCAGGCAGAGGATCCCCATAGTAGAGGGCTCTAGCTGAAACATAATAATAGGAAATATGGATATCACTTATTAATATTTCAGGGTCCTCATGACCAAATCAAGGAAATTGGTCTTTATCCAGTAGTATGAAGAGGGTGAGTAGTTTTTGTTTCAGAAGAAAGTAAATCTGTAAATTTGACGATTCTAGTTTAAAAATGAGAAAGTAGTACTTTAAGAGTCACGCTCTTTAGCACTGTTGCCCCTTCTGTGCGGGGTAGTTTTTTTCAGGGGCTATTCTGTGCTTTGGAGGATAATTAACAGTACCCCAGAACTTCGCCTGCTGCATGACAGTAGCCCCCCTCCCCACTGTAACAACCAAAATATTTCCATGTGTCACTAAGTGCTACTAAATGTCCCCTGGGACACACAATCGCTACTGTGTTCAGAACCTGGAATGGAGCTGTACCATTTTTGTTGATTGATTTATTTGACTTAATTTGGTTGGTATTTATCGACCACAAATTAGATCACAGAGCAGACAAGGGTTACAGATGCACAGATGCACAAGACATGGATTACGCTGACTTTTTTCTGAGCTCTTAGCTCTTAGAAAGCAATTAACCCATTTTTAAAAGGTGGGAAATAGATATTCTTATCCCTATTTGTATAGACTAAACTGTCAATCTGTGGATTAATTTAGTGGCACTCTGGGTGTGAGAAAAAGCCAATGTGGAAACCGTAGACCTGCCCACACACTTGAGGCTGGAGTCTCCAGCTCAGAGGCTTAGGTAGGCCTATGGTTCACTTTGTCCTTTCAAGCTTCACCAAATGTTCATCCCTGCTGGACACAAAGCCCTGGATAAACAGGAGGGGAGGTGATCAGCCAGACATTGGTAGACTACTCCTTTCCTTGTGAGTCTGATGTTTCTTTAATAATCATGGGTACTGCTAAAAATTCCAAAGTACTTTCAGTTTTCCATTCTGTTTCATGCAATGGTGTAAGGAAGTCTTTGGCAGGAATGACAGGGATTGATCTTTAAGTCAAAATTTCATGTTACAGAAGAGTGCATGGAGATTCCAAGATGTCACTACTTGCTGATCATTTTTCTACTGTGAAATCTGATTTTTAAAAGTATGTTTATATATATGTGTGTGCACATGTGTATACATGTATTTTTTTTGTATAAGCATGGACATCAATAGGAATTTTTAGCAAGAGTTTCATAAATACAGAGCATAAATTTGAGAAATGGCCATTGAGAGGGGGCCTTGATATTTGCTACTCAACAGACTCAACTATAGGTAAGGGGAATATAAAATTCATTATCCAAGGAGACTCTCTTTTTAGAGTGACTTGCAATGCAGCAATAAGGAATGGCCCAGACTGACCTGGACAATCCAGTGTTTATGATTTTCTAGGTGTGGAGAATTACAAATGTAAATTCCCAGAGTAAGGGAATGCTGACGCAGTGTATCTGGCCTGAGCCTGTGGATCTTCATGTTTATATGGACCTAAGAGTGGATCCAACTGCGGATTCCCGAGGTGGAGACTGGCTGCATGGGTAGAGAGTGAGATCACAAAGAGGCGACCTCCCCCCAGGTCAGTGAGCCTCTCTGGGAGCTGAGAGAAGGCTGTCGCTTGCTCAGCACCTCCTGTTTCGCCACACACAGCTCCTCAAAGCACCTCGTCTGTCTCGCTGACACACTCAGTTCTGCCGATGGCACAGCCCTAAAGTCAGCCCCTAAAACATGCAGTCAAACTTTTACACCTCAGAGCTGGCTACATGAATATACACTTAAGTGTCGAGCCATTTCTATCTCTGACACGGACTTGCCCCGTGCGACTTTTGGCACCGAGATGTTATTTTCTGCAGCAGTTTTCTCACTTGGACTCTGTTCTTGCAGTTGTAGGGATATTATTTTAAATGACCAACAAATGTAAAAAGAATGAGTTCTGGAAACTCAGTAATATAAATGGCTTTTGGTTAGAAATCCAGTGAAAGAAAATTGGCTAAGTTAATTTAAAAAGTGAGTAAGATGAACTGGGCGTGATGGCATATGCCTGTAATCCCAGCACTAGAGAGGCTGAGGCACGAGGATTGGTATGAGTTCCAGGCCAGTGTGGGCTACATAGTGAGACCCTGTGTTCAAAAAAAAAAAAAAAAACGTGAGTAAGAGAGTTGGACCATTCTAAGTGACTGAGCATCACAGGCAAATGTAAACCCCACATTGAGCCCTTTTCATCTCAATGATTTTTGTAATTATGGACTATGCACTGTGCTTTGATAAATAGGCACCTGCTTTCATTATCAAACGACTTCAGATTATCGGACTATCTTCTAAGCCTTAATTTACCCAGTTTTTCTTGATCAAGAAGATGCAGAGCAACCCTGTTGAAGTCTTTAATCTTACCAGAATACTTCTCAACTCCTTGTTCCTGTCAGCTTTTTAAGGTTGCTGCCATATTCCACTTAATTTATCCATTCATTCAAAAACCTTCCCGTGATATGCGGGTTATAAGGATACAAGGGTGAGCAAGTTTACCAAGTTCGCTGTTATAAATTTTACTTCTCGGGTCTAGGGAGACCGATTACTAACATAGGCAGAAAAGATAATGTCAGAGAGTGGGAGGCCCTTTGAAAACAACTCATTGGAATAAAAATCTCTCGTTTGTTCCAGAGCACAGCTAAGACTGATGATACACGGTTCTGCAGCTAAGAACGCTACTCCCACAGGGGCTGCCGAAGTGTTTCAAGCAGATAAGCGACCTTCTGTGATTCGCACTCTTAGAAACATCACCCTGTTGCCAGTGTTGAAAACGGACGGGGCAGTCAGAGGAGCGGCCAGGAAATCAGTCGGGAATAGTTTGGAAAAGCTTGTCTGTGAGTCCGTCAGGGTTTGATCTGAGTCAGCAGCACGCGTGGATGTGGGATTATCTCTAGCCATGTCTGGAGGCACAGGGCTCGCTCAGGAGCCCGGAGGGAGGGAAGAGAGTGGGGGAGAAGTCAGTGTGGATTCCTCAGCTTCTGGGGCTGGCGAGGCGTGATGCTCTTGGACCGAGGGGAGAACTGGGGTGAGGAGTTCAGGCAAACCACGAAGCCCTCAAGTTTACTTTCCTCGTCTACAAATGAAGAGGAAATAGGCTTTCTCTTACTGAATAGGGAAAGCCCGTTTCCCTCATGGCTGGGCTGATGACTGGAGATTTGTAGTCTGTGCGAGACACCTCGCAGCCTTCCAGGCACAGGGCAGGAAGTCCTTACCTGCCCTCACACTGCCATGGGGAGTGCACCCTACATAGCTGCGTCCTCTCTTCGCGCCCCACGGTTCAACCTAACACATACTCACATCACCTCAAATAAGCACACGTTTACACAAAGCAATCTGCAACTTGTAACAGGAAGTAAATGTTAGCACTGTCCTTGAGACACGGCTACACAGCCTCTTTATTCCCTTTGACTGCGGTTAGGACATTGACTCTGATGCGGGATATAGTTAAGGACAAAGAGATCACATACTGTAGTTCTAGAAAACTTGCTACTTTTACTTTGTGCGCCATTCAGTCTGAACTCCTGATAGGGAATCAGATGATCCCTGACTCCCCCGTTATTGAACAGCTGGCACAGATGTGGAAAGCCCCATCAAGCGATAGCCTCCAGACAAATCTCCCAGCCCTGAGCACATTCTGCAGGACTCTGCCGGAGCAGGCTGGGCCTTTCAGAGCAAGAACTTTAGCACATTTGTTTCCATTTGGGCAAGTACTTCTGAGCTAATGAGTTCAGTCACAGCTGACAGAAAAAGAAAGTTGAAAAATGAACAAAATACAGATGACCCATAAATTAATCTTTCTCCCCCCCCCAGAGAGGAAGTATACATGGAGGATATCAACAATATAAACAGAGCTTTTCCCTTCCCAACCAGTAGCCTTTTACATAATATGTTGATTGGACATAGGATTAGAGGGAAGCATTTGTCTTACACTTTCATATGAATGCAGAAGGAATTAGGTAAATGTATCACCTCAATCATAAATCTGACAGAGAGAAAAAGAAATACTGTTGCTGCAAACCATCTACTGTTCATATCTCTAAATTTCAATACATTTCAGTTGTTCTGTTTACTGTTATAAATAAAGTGATATATATACATGATGTGGCTGAAAACAAAGAGAAGACATCATCTGTATTGCGTGCAGTGAGACAATAAACAGTGTCTCCTTTCAGACTAAAACTCTGAGAAGCTCAGACTCAGATAATGCAAATGTTAACGTATGCAAACACTCACGCCTGACTTACAAGTAATATTTACAGAGGGTGATTCTGACCAGTGTTTGGTTGAAATTAAATTATTTTTCATCTCTAAAGAATTGGAGCAACCAGCATTTTTAGAAGTTCTCAAAACCTTTGTTATTTTGCTGGTCTTTATTAGCTAACCACCATCAACGTACCTTCTTTAATGGTAGACACAAGTCTGTCGCTAGGGTGCTTCAGACAAGGAGGGTGTGGACCCCAGGGTTGGCATTAGCAGGATACAGTTAAATGGTATAACACACAAATATCAAAGTATAAAATTCCTTAAGTTCAACAGAGTTTAATTCTTGCCTGATAACAGTTTCTGATGAGTGGATGACTTTCTTCCACATGGGGTCCTGATATCGACAATTGTATGACATGTTTACACTCTTAGATATTATGGAAGACTCTAAAGAACTTTCATTAGGTATGTAATATCTATAATATTTATAGACTAAGATTAAAACTGCAAAAATTAGAAAATATCTATTTCTATTTTAAAATAACAATAACCCCAATGAATATTAGCATGAAAATGGTGAAGATAATTGATATTTTCTCAAGTGTTGTTGTAATACATGTGCTCCTGGAGCTTGTGCTGTAGCAGAGTGTCTTACTCCTGCTGGCTTTGAGGGCCATTTCACACTTCCTGCTGACAACCCAGGAAGAGGCTCACAAGCCCTCAACTCCTGAGGAGGTCCTCGCTTCTCCATAGCACACCACCGGGACTGGAAATGCTCATCTTAGCCTCGTGTTTTAACTGGACAGAACTTTGAAACCTCACAGAACAGCAGCACCCCAGTTTAAGTCACAGCTGACTCACCCTTCTGAGGCACCATCCGGGGAGGCTTTGATGCTGGGAGAGGAAGGTGAGTGACGAAACAGAAAGAGAAGAGGAGGAGGGGCCTGGTCCACCTGGCTGTGTGCTCCAGAGAGGCCTTGGCAATGACCATAGAATCTGCTGGGGAGGCCACATCCCCTGGTGCCCTGGGGAAGAGCTGGCCAGAGCAGCGCAGCTCTGCTGCAGTCCCTCCAGGCAGAGCCCCCCCCCGCCGCCTCCGTGCTCTACCCGAGCATCAAGTTTCCCTGGCTGTGCAGTCCAGGCCGCTGCAGAGGGTCAGGTGCAGAGGAGACACCATCTGATCTTTGCAGATGCCCTGAGCCTTGGAGTCTTGGCTCATCAGCAGTCCTAGACCTCCGTCTGTCAGATGTGCAGTCTATAAGAAATGACCACACTTTATGCACCTTGATTTTCTGTCTCACTGGACTCTGATTGGAAGCAATGCACCTTGTACCTGCCTCACAAGTGCCCTGTAGTATGCATAGCCACAACCGAGACAGGAAGCCCCATTGGCATGGACAGCACCAAAGGCACTGGAAATCTCACTCAGCTTCTGAGAGTCACATGACATTTGCCCAGCCCGGCAATGTGGTTGACATAACCTGGTTGCATTCAAATGAGCTGAACTCTTTCCTCTTGAGGTTCTAGACAGCCATGGAGACCCTGAATGTGTAACAGAGAGGAGGCCAGAGTCTCAGGGGATGGTGAAATTGATTTCTGGACCCCTTTGTATGCATGGCAGGCAATGCTGGGAACAGCTGGGGCTGAGTACACCCCAGTGACTGCGGCACAGTAAGACACCATATGACTCTGACTGAGACGAGGACCATTCCAGATATATTCCACAAATGCAGACCCTGTTATACCGCTCTCCTGCCCAAGTCCTTCCTTTGCTCTTTAGGGCAAAGTTGGAGCTGCTGAATGTTACAAAGTTCTTCATACATTGATCCCTGGCTTGGCCTCCAGTCTCCCCCTTTAGCATTTTCTTCTTCATCTTGCACCCATAGTAATCAAAATTTTCAGCTTTATACCAGGATGCTTCTTTTCTTCTCCAACTTTTCTCTGGCCAGCCTCATTCTCCGACATTCCTTCTTTAGGTTTCATCTGAAGCCATTGTTCTTAGAGACTTTCCCTCAACCCTGTTAGGTCCTAATGCTATTTCCATGTTGATTACTCATCACACAGCATTGCAATTATGCTTTAATTACCTCTCTGTTAGACTTTGTTCTCTTGTCTTTGTACCAAGGATGGAATCCAGATTCTCACCCATGGAAAGCTAGCACTCTACCACTGGGGCACATCTACGTTCCTCTGCAGGACTAGAAAGAAGGAAGACATGAAGTGACCGGAAGACCTGGGTGTGGCTGGCTCACTGCCATGACATTGGGCCCAAAGAGCTTAATTGGTACTCAAAAATGATTGTTGGAAGGAAGGAAGGAAAGAAGGAAAGAAAGAAAGGAGCAAGGCAAGGAGGAAAGGGAGGGAAGGCTATAATAATTGAACACGGATAAGTGACAAAATCTGTGCAATGTTGTTTGAAAGTATCCTCTGTCAGAGACTGCACTGATACTGACATCGGTTGTAGCAATACTACCATATTTTTCCTTCTACATTATGTGATATTAAACTCCTTGATAAAGCAACATTTTCCTGGCTTCATCGATCAGGAAACATTCTTTGTAATCCAAAACATACATTGTCTACCAATAATCCCTTAACACTGCTGACAATACCAGACTTCCTTCACTGAGAATAACTTGGTGATGAAGAAGTTAATTTGTAGGGAAGTATGGTCCAAGTGTAACCTGTAGAACCATTTTAAAGGAAATAGGTCTTTTTTCTTTTTATAAATTAGAACACCTCCAGATAAAAGCAAACATCATTAATAACGTGGATTTTTATGTAACTTTCTCATGAAGGAATAAAAGTCAAAGTAAGAAAGGATATTTATCAATACTAAAAATTGATTTTACAAAAACTTGGTTTTAAAGTGCATATTATTTTGCTTTGTGTGGTGTGTGGAAGATTGGACAAGAGGAAGGGATTTAATTGCTGGATAAACTTAGACTAAGGCACTAATACAAGAAAGCCTATTTTGTCACATGTTTTCCAATTTGAGGCAGAAAACTTAAATTTAGAAATATGGATCAAATTAACTTTGCGAAAATGTATAGGGCATACATTCAGGAGTAATTCTTTTTGTTGGGGATTTCTAATGCACTCAAGTATTTCACACTACAGGGTTTTCTCTACTTAGCATTTGCCTGTCTTTTTTATAGAAGCATTTTGCATGATTTAAACCAAGAAACAAGCAATAGATCAAAAACAACTTTTGTTCTTTGCTGTCAAAATCATTGATTCAAGTGCATTACAATAATCTCACCTAGTGGGCATTTTCCAAATCTCATTTAATCAGACGTGCATGAAAAGACATCATTTTTAATGTGTGCATGTGGTCATGGGGCCAACAGGAAGTGGGTAAGGTGTATGTTTCAGTAGGGCCAGCTTCAGTCAAAGTTGCAAATTTTGTAACTTTCTCTTTTAAGAACATTATATCTGCAATCAAGGCTCTCAAATTTCAGTTCCTCTGCGGCTTTCTCCCTATACAAACACCTCAGACTTCAAAATTGCTCACTGGTCCTTGGCCTTTCCTGTCGCCCACTGTTAGAGTCTTCCCTTCCATTCTTCATTCATAATCCAGAGCACGCTGCACAGGCACTGCAGGCACCACGGCTCCAGATGGCTCTGGCTATGAGACAAAGGGAAAGGCCTCCCCTAGGAACCGCACCGGGCACCGGGTACAGAGTGAAGGCAGTGCTGGGCGCAGAGCTGCTTGATGGAGATCTGGAGTTATACTCCGCATGGAGATGTTTATTCAAGTGGAAATTTCTGTTTCTTTATTTAAAAATGTCCATCTCCTATCTCTTCCTCAATTCTGTAGGCTTTCTACTTCTTGGAGAAAGATATGCTTTCAATCACATCTTGTCATGAACTGATAGTTAAAAGAAGAAAATAATTATATTGGGTGGATGGAGAGCGATGGCTTGGGGTTTTTTGTTTTTGTTTTTGTGCCTGGGATTGAACTCAGGACCTTGTGCTTGTGAGGCAGGTGGTGGAACCACTGAGCTAAACCCCTATCCTGATAGTTTGGGTTTTTATTTGTTCTTCCTCTCTTGGGGGAGTTGGTTCTTCACTTGCTATACAGTGTCAGCAACGGAATTCTTTAGTTTCTGATACATAAATGAAATGAGATTTATCAGGGTGAGCAAAAACAGATCTAAAAGGATAGATATATCATTGTAGAGTGCATTAAAATGTTATTATACATTGAGTGTCCCTTTTCCAGAATGCTTTGTACCTCAAGTTTTGGACTTTTAAATATTTTAGAATATGTCAATATACACTATATAATAAGGTATTTTAGAGTTGGAACCTACATCTATAAACATAAAATTCATTTATATTTCAAATATTACATATATATATATCACAAATAATTCCATACTACATTTTTAATAATTTTGAGCATGAAGCAAAGTTTCATGGTAGGGAATCTTCTGTGTGCAGTATCATGTTCGAGCTCAAAACGTTTTGGATCTCAGTGCATTTTGGATTTAGGATTAGGGATAGTCAACTTGTACTTCAATTCATCATCAATTCATTACAATTTTGAGACAAGAAATGCAGAGTGTGAGCACCTGTTGTCATTGTTCTCGGTGAACAGGTGAAAAAGCAAAGACAGTGTTTTACCAGGAGAAATGGACAAGACACAAGTAAGCAGATAAATATCCAAAGTAACCTCAGGCTGTGATCTGCACTAAGGTTAGAAGTAGAGGGAGGGGCCTGGGCGAGACCAGAGCAGTGTGACCTGAGGCCAGAGGCCTAGGAGGAGAGAGAGAAGGGGTCTTTGGTCCCGAGGAGGTCTTCGGAACACAGCTCTGGACAGACACAGCACAAAGAATGGGGCAGGGACGAGGTTCTGCTTAGAGGGCTGAGAAGGAGCCAGAGTGGCAGAAGGGTTAGTCAGCAAGGAGAAGGGGCAGGGGCAGCTGGAGTTGGCAGCCGTCCTTTCCGACTGGGCCTCTGATGTCTTGTGACAAACACTTCCCTACACAATTCTTTGCTATTTTAACCTTAGAATCATTCTTTTTCATTTGAAAAGACTATGGAAGTAGCTACCTATGTATCTATCATCAGTGGTTTAACTAGTCTATTACTGTTGGATAGTAGCTGAAAGGTGTTTCCTCAATGTATTTATATGTTTTAACATCTTTGCATACAAAACTTGGTCCCAATTTCTATTACATCTATTACAAAGTACTTTAAAGGCCTTTATTACTAGCTACACTTAAAAGCAAAAAAGTGTGTAGAAAGAAAATCAGTCTGAACATTTGCTCCTCAGTAAGCTTACTCTGAGATCAGTTTCCCGAATCTGCATTGCTTAATTGGGTGGACGTAGCAGAACTCCGATGTGACTGGGATGGGTGGCCACGATGCGGTGCTGCCTCGCTCAACACCACAGCCACCCACCCGCTTCTGCACACACCAGCCCTGCACACCCTCCTGTAACAGATGGCAAACCCTCGCCATCAGCCTGAGTTTCCTTCCTGGCTCAATAGCGCTGCTTCCGCACCACCAGTTCCTTCCCCTCACCCCTTTCCCATTAGCGTGCAAACACGCCCGCTATCAGCATCTTCCCAACACGTGAGATGCCCTCCCTGGGTGTGTGCAGGAGAGCAGTCCTAGGCCCTCCGTGGACACCAAGACCTACCTACCTGCAAGCCCTTTGCATATAACTTTTACATGTTTTAATTTATATGTCTTATCATTTGCATATAATGACAGAAAGAAGTCTGTACATGTTCAGTACAGTTGCACTTTTTAAAAATTTTGATGAGCGCTTTGTTGAATCGCATATGAGGAAGACACAGGCAGAAGGGCAGCAGTGTGAGCAAGAGGTTTCCCAGGCTTCCCGCCTCTTCCTGAAGTCCTTTTCTCCACCACTTCCAGAAACGCCTATTACTCACTCTCCAGTTGCTCTCCTCACCTCATTCATAAAGCTTCATGATTTCTTCACCAACGCCACTTTTACCAGCTTGGGCAGTCGCTTCTGCTTTGCCTTATTTAATATGTGCTGTTCAATCTTCATGCTTGGTGGGATTTAGCAGCCTTCCATCTTCAGTTTATCTACCCAGTCTTTAGGACACAGACCTCCTGGCTTTCTCGCTGCCTGGTGGATCTCTCTTCACTGGTCTCCTTCTCTAGATCCTGCTGTTCCTCTGAGAAGTGGGAGAGCTTCAGAGCACATTCCTCCCCCCTTCCTCTCACCACCTACCTTCCCCGAGTGGCACTGCTCTTCCCTGGGCCCTTCAACTCCATGCGTGCACCAAAGGCTGCAGTCAGCATGCACCATTCAACGCTGTCCTTCTGAATGCAAGACTTATGGTCCTGTCATCTATGGGAAATCCTTCTTCACATCTAACGGGTAATTCTGACATCACACTGACAAAATAGACCAACTGATCACGCAAGCTCCTTCTGTGTTCCCAAGACCGTTCCCTATGCTTCTCATGGCAATAAATGAAAACCCCAGATTCTAGAGGTCGGCCTCAGTCATTGGCTTCCTACACTGCACATCTAACACATCAGCAAATCCTGCTGCATTATCCTCATAGAATATGGAGAAGACAGCTAGATGTAATCTTGCATGTCATTGATATATACACTTTTTTTTAGCTCTACTGCTATCGCCTCAATTCAAGCTACAAATACCCCTAATTCAGATGGATACTCAAACCGATCTACCTCTTTTGATTCTTGCCCTCACCATAGAAAATTTTCATAACAGTCAAAGTCATACTTTAGAAATTTGATCATATCATCCTTACACTATTTCTCATTTTATTACACTTAGAATAATGTCTAGGGCTGGGGATGTGGGCCAGTGGAGAAGTGTTTAGCTGGCACACTCAAACCCTGGGCTCAGTTCTCAGGAACACACGCAGACCCAGTGCCTGAAGTCCTCACAGTTTGAGAAGATGAGCAAATTCAGGAGGTTCTTACACTGTTTGAGTTTGTTCAAATGTGAGGACCTATAATGTTCAAACATTTTTCAACCAGGATGTATCTTTCAGTTTCTAATGAAGCATATTGGTAAGATATTTTAGTAAGATTACATTAGTAAAGATTTTTTAAAAAATGCTCAACAAGAATTAGAATCATTATGAAGAGCATTTGCATGTGATTTTGATGTGTGTAACTTCAACTCTTAAACTGAGGTCTTCCTCAGAATATACAAGAAAATAAAATTGTAAATTCACCACACATGGTGAATTGTTTCCAGTTAGGTTAATATTTTCTTTAACATTTTCCAAAATGAGTAAGTATGTTTTCAGAAAGACAGTATCTCAGCAAGAATCGTGTTTGAGTTTCCTCTTTTTTTAAAGCCAGTTTATCAGTTAAGGGAATCAAAATATTATCAAAAGAATCATAAGGGGGGCCAGGAAATTAGCTCAGTGGTTCTGCCCCCTGCCTCGCAAGCACAAGGACCCGAGTTTGATCCCTGGTACCAAAAAAAAAAAAAAAAGAATCATAAGGACAATAATTTTAAATACTGGCTTTTACTTATCTAAGAAGGAAAACCTTTTCAGGTGAGTGGGCCACTGCAGTAAAATAAATGCCTATTGGAGAATCCTTGGAGATCAGAGGGGTCACTGAGAGAGCTGGCACAGTCTGATCAAAATATTATCTCTTTATGTTTTTTTTTTTTTTGCTTTTAACATATCCTGGTAGGATGTAATGTAACACCTGACCAACACATGGTCAAATAATGATTTATGTTATAAAATACCTCTAAGGATATGAAAATGAAGCCAACATTCTTTCATTAAGAGTATCTTGTATAATCACTTACACTATTTTGTCAGGACCAATACATTTATTAACAAATTTGTTCAAATTTCTGTTTGTTTCTAAATATAGAACTACTTTGTTTCTCTCCTTTTCAATCTTCACGTAACTTCAGCTTTCGTATTTCTATAATTGCCAGAGAAAATATGAGGTCTTGTTTCATTTGCATTTTAGCATGACTGTTTGGTAATGTTTTGCACATGCAATCACGTCACTTCATCCTCTGCTGGCAGATCTTGATCTTTTGCAATACCTGAAAGAATGGAGTCATTCAGAAAAGAAAATTCTTGCAACCAGAGACATGATCTAGACCTGGGAAATGTCATGTGACCCTTGCACATCACATCTACAGTTCTTTTTAAAAATCCATCTAAAAGAAAACTGTAAAACTAGTATAATTTCCTTTTTTAAGAAGAATGAAATTAGTCATAGACTAGAGAGCCCATCTTCCCAAGGTTAGAAGATCACAGTGCCATGCACTTTTATGATTATTTTATAAGGAATTAATAGTTTATGTTTTCTTGCCCTGCACGTGTTACATCCGTTATTTCTATTAGTTAATATTCTGCTCCTTTTGTTTTCAAAATGATGCTTCTAGCTTTACATGTCTTGAGGGATAACTTAAAGAGAAAAAATACCCAGCAGCACTAATTATTTGGCTATCTGGCAATATTAAACTCAGCTATCTTTTTTTTCCATTGAGAAGGAAACAGGAAGCAAAAAGACAAGAAGAATCGAACTCATTATAGAACGCACTATGATATCACAGTTAATGTACTATATAAATGCATCAAAAAGTAAGCAGTGGGGGTCCTGGTGTAAAAACTGCATAATGGATTAACTGTACTCATAAAATCAGGAGCAGGAGCTCCACCCACCCACTCTGCAGCTTGGCGAGGATCTGCGTGTTGAGTGGGGCCCGGAGGCTCACAGCCTTGGCTGCCCCCCTAGGTGCCACTACCTTCCCTGGCAACTGCAGAGGAGCCAAATAGCAAATAGCCGCCATCGACTCCACCCTTGGGACTAATTGAGAGCTCCACATTCACTCTCACTTCAGGTTCAAATAAAAGTGGCAAGGACTTGTCAGGAGAGACTTTCCCATCAGAGAAAAAAAAAGAGCAGAGTGCCCCGATGGCATTGATGCAGCTACTCTGCCTCAACACACCTCGTTTTTACCGTATGAGGAAGAGGGCACTTCTGGAAATATCTCCTCATTACTTCAGCTTTATGTGTCGCACCTATGGGTGTAAAAACCCTGGAGTCCTCAATTACCATTAGGCTCATTCCCCTAGCAGGTCACATGTGTTAATTCAAGAAGAAAGAAAAACTAATTATATTCCATAACTGCCTGTTTATTAGTGAGTCATCCTCCCCTTTTGACCCTTCTTAGCCTCCTTTCTGATTACAGCAGTCTGTGTACGCAAGTCACTGTATTAAAAATTTTAAATATAATATTGAACAAGGAGGAGGGGAAGCAGAATTTTAAGTGCTATATTGAAACTTACAACAACTCAAATGTTTCAAGAATCTCTTCATGTAATTCTCAATCAGGAGAGAGTTAAATAAGCTCCTTTTCTTTGTGTTGTTTTGTGTCTAATGACATAGTATTTACTGAGCATTCTTCCCTGGTTACCCATAGTGTACTGAACTGCTAACTAGGGTCCAGCTGCATTTCCAATGTCAATTTCAAGTACACAGGAAAATAGAGTAGGTGTGTTATCATATCAGAGGCATGAAAACAGTCACTTATTTGCTCTTTATTTGCCAAATAACTTTGAATACTAGAAGCTGAAAAAAAACCAATTCATTTCATTATTTAATATCCCTACAGTTGCATTTTTATACAACTTCCCGCAGTTCATCAACACGTAAGTTGTCCCTGCATGAATCTCCAGCCAAAGATATTGTCATTTTGCTCTCTACAGCTAATTTGACAACTGCCAACCTCAGTTAAGTTTTCTCATAGGATCTGGGGGTCATGATAGTGATACGGAAAAGTTTTAGGTAACTTAACAGATTGAATATTAAGGTAGTTGTAGAAGCAAAATAAGTAATGTATTCTTTTAAGATTTGCTTTTCCCCTAACTCCTTGTTTCTCCTTGTTTAAGGTGAGGATTATCTGACTCTAACCCGTAACTTCATTAACCTAACAAAGTTACCATGCCAGGGTGAATTTACAATGTATATGGCCTATCTTGTGTCTGTGACTTGTAAATAGGAACTGGAATTGTATGTACATATCAAAGACCACTAGGGATGAGATAATGGCTAAAGGATATAAAAAGGGAAATGCTGAAAAAAGGGGGCACAGATACTGACCAGACTGATTTTTGGCGTTCCCGCCCGCTAGCTAGAAGAAATTTTATTATTTTATCCAAATTCTGTGTCTCTGTGTATTTCTTTCTGAGATTTCTGCAACAATAGGGTGATGATTTGCAGTGGAGGAGGTGGTTGTGAGAAGGCCATCACAGATTTCATAACAGGGTCAGAGCATGCTAGGGTCTATGCTAAATTGGATTTAATTAGAAGGTGAACTCTGAAATTGTATTTGGATTTGAAGGCCCATCTAATAGGACGTAGTTTAATCTATACTAGTTATTTCATAGTTTTCCAAAAATTACAGTGGTTTTTAATTATTGTATTTCCAAATATTTTTGAAATTTAAAGCCATGGAATTCACAATGAAATTTTATGCTTGTAATTTTAATTACTCTGTATAATTAATCTATAAAAGCATAGGATTTTAAGTTTTGGCAAGGAATAAAAATTACTGTTCTAGCATAATCCTTAGAAGGTAGGCTTAGTAGACAAACAGAAATCCCAGTTTCCCAAATCTTACTTATGGTTTTTAAAAAATTTCCAGCAGGGAATATTAATTTCTATACTGGTATTTTTTTCATATTTACCTCCTGTAATCATTTCCTTGTGAGTTAGGGATGTTTTCATTGCTCAAAGAAAATTAGTGTTGTTTTACTAGGAATGCAAATAGAGTTAGTGTTTTATTTTTCTTTTTACTTCCTAAAGAGCCTTCCAAAATCCACTTGATGGATAATAGCTTTGAAATCGAAGCTTTCATTTTATACAAAAAAATGAAAAGTTAGTGAGAAAGAAATGCTGAGTAGTGAAAATTGCACACAGTTTACTTTTTAATAACATATTGGAAAGAATGGATCAAACTCTTAGAGTTCCAGAGAGAACAGAGGAAGAGGAGGGACCTTGGTTGAACAGAGGGTGTTCGGTTTTGATGCACGCACCACAGGTAGCATTTGGGGGTCACAGTGACATTTTCAGCAGTGTGGAGACTCAGAAGAGTCAACTCTACACCTGCAGACCATTTTGCTGTTGCGTGGATTAGCTCAGTTTGCCTGCTCACATTGCTCTCTGTGAGGACCTTCTTTCTACCAAGATTTTAAAAGGATGACATCTGTAAGTCTTGCTGCAGAAACAACACTGGTTCATGTGCCAGGACTTTGCTGATACTCATGGGGACTCCTCTGTATGGAAGGTCTCACTTTCTTCACTCAAGACAATTTTAAACTCTACAAAAGAGATGATGGGAGTTTTGACACCCAGGGATATTTAGAAGGCAGAGGTATTGACAAGAAGGAAAGGCAACAAGTTAAGAGAGTAGAAATTAACACCATTAATTTAAGAGAGTTGTAGGTACTGAAGATGTCATCTAGATTTTACTGGGGAGAAGCAGTCAACTCCACTATGAAAGGACACAAGAAAATCAAGACACAGTTTATTCTAGTTCAATGACAAGAGTAAGGAAGTCCAAGATGGAAGTGGGAATTTTAAGACTCAATTGTAGATGTCAATCAAAGCTGCACTGGGCATACAAGACCTTCATTACTACTGAGATTATTACTCCTAGTTTTTGACATTCAATTATAGTAATAACTAAAATGCTGCAAATAAATTAGAAGCACAGCCAGCTTCTCTTTGGAGTCAGTTCTGCTTTGAAGAAATGTCAGGGGAAATTTCTGAAAGGGATTTTGCTGCACAAAGCAAAGGTACATATGACTTAGGTGTGAAAGGATGAATTCCAGTGTAAGTTCTAAGAGCTCTGGGTAATCTACTTGGTTGTTTCACTCGATATTTTAGTTATAGTTAGCATTGCTTGAGAAATCGAGTGCCATGTTAGGGTCCCTGCTTTAAAAGATGGGCAGAAATCAAGAACTTTCCCAGTGCCTGTGTGAAGGCTCCCAGTAACCTGATAGAAACACAAGAATGACCATGAGTGACATTTATTAGGGATGATATAACCTAGGCTTTATGTTGAAGCAATCAGAATCTATATTTTACAAATGTCTCCAGGTGACGTGTATATGACTGTGAGGTTAGGAAAGCACCCATTCCAGGCATCTCCTGTTTGATTACTTTCCCTCTGCTTCCTAGTGCCAGAGTGCTAGAGCACACTGGGAGATTCAGATCCGACTCCTACACAGTGGTGGAGTACAAGGGAGACCCTCCCAGCTGTATTTGTGGGTCTAGACAATTAGTGAAATCCTCTCTATTACCATTTGGTTTCATTCCAATGACCATTGTTAAAACGCACAACAATTCAGCCCCATAAATGAATAAAACATGATCCCTACTACACTGAAGAAGGGACAGCTAAGTAAACAAATAATTAGAATATATTGATAAGAGCTACTTGTTGCATTTGTTTCATATTGTATCAAATGGGCTTGTTTATAAGCAGCTAAAGTGGCCTTAATTGATTCTGTAAATCCTTTCTACTGTGTGGTAGCCCAGTGGCAGACATTCTCTTGAGTGGTGATCATGACAGAATCTTTGAGCAAGCTGAAGTTTAGTAGAAAAGAAGGAAATTTACATAAATGCTATGTGCGAATAACCATATACTTATAAACTTATGGGGGGATATTTAGCATCTTGTATTTATCCTGATTTATATTATTACATCTCAATTCAGCAGTCAAGGATCATATAACAATAATACCGATCTCCAATGAGTGAAGTTATACTGGTATATGCACCAACTCCCAGTGATGAAAATATTCATATGTACTGCAAGTATGTACTAATAAAAATTTTTTAAACTTAAAAAAGTTATAAAACAAATCTTTGAGGAAACACTTGAGTAAATAAAACTTCCTAAAATTTATTTTTTCTGAACATTAAAACCTAACAGAAAGACAGTAGAAAACATAAGATATTATTAATAAAAGTAATACCTACCTTTACAAAATTTTATGGTAAATTTTAAACATAAAGATTGGGGCATAACTCCTGTGCATTAAATTTTCTCGCTGTTCAACTGACTCTGATTCCCAACACTCTTGAGTGTGTAATAAACTCAAAAATTGTAATGGAAAAATGGAAGGCATTCCCTCTTTATTCTTTGAAAAATTGTATAATACTGGTATTACAATACTGTTAAATATTTTTAAAGAATTTACCAGTGAAATGATATTAACATGAACTGGATTTTCTTCTGCCTAAAGACTGATTAATAATTCAAATTTGTAATGGATCCAAGTTTAAGTCTTTAATTTACTTCAAATTGTGTTTTCTAATGAATTTGTCTATTTCAACAAATATTGTCAAATACATTGCCTCAAACTTGTTCATAATGCCCATTCCCTTTCACACACACTGTCTAACCTGTGGTATCATTTGTGACATCAACATTGGTTTATTCCTTCATTCCTTCAATCATTCTTGACAGGGTTTTTAACGAATTTTATTAACATTAAAAAAACAATTTGGATTTTTTCCTATGGTACATTTATTGAGTTTTGCAATTGTCTTCATTACTTCAATCCTACTTTTGATGGGTTTCATTTGCTGTTCTCTTACCAATCTCTGGGTATAGAAGTTTAAATCATGATTTATTTTAACTGTTCTCTTTTAATATTTCCACCTAAGGTCATATGCACCTCCGTAATAACATGTCCCCAGGATTTTATTAGTAATGAATTCATTTTTATTGGGTTCAAAATATTTCCTAATTTTCATTCCAACCAATTGGATCCATAGTTTTAAATGTATATTGCCCAATTTTCACACAATTGCAGATTTTCTAGCCTAATTACACATTGGTCAGCCAATACTAGATGAATAATTGCAAATCATTGTACATCTTGAGCATTCTATGCTCTGAACCATTTTTATAATTGAATATTTTGCATGCTTTGAAAATTCTATCACCATCTATGGCAGTGTTTTAAATCTATCATATATGTGTATATATATATATATATATATATAATTTGCTAATGTGTTGCAGAGATAGCCTATATCTTTATTGAATTTTAATCTATTGGATGTATTCATAAAGGATTGTTAAAATTCCACACTGTTAATGTGTATATATATATATATATATATATATAATTTGCTAATGTGTTGCAGAGATAGCCTATATCTTTATTGAATTTTAATCTATTGGATGTATTCATAAAGGATTGTTAAAATTCCACACTGTTATTGTGGAAATGAATATTTTTCTTTTAATTTTGTTAAGTTTTGCTTTATACATTTTGAATCAATTTATTTTCTTTAGTAATATTGATTTGCAATATGTTCAATTGGATTGCTTTTTTACAGTGATAGCATTTCACCCTTTATCTTTAGTAATGTTTATTACATTAAACATTACTTTACCTGATGTTAAAAGGACTACATCATTTTTGCATTGCGATTAGCAAGTACATATTTTCTGTTTCTAAACTTCTTAAATTTAAATGCTTATGTTAAGGCATATCTCTTGTACACACATAAAGCTGGATTTTGTTTCTTTATCCAGACCAATATCCTTAGCCTTTTAATTGGAGTCCAGGTTCTGTTTGCCTTACAATAGGATTGTGTCCAGATGAACCCATTTTACCTTGAAAAATATTTTAAGTCAAAAATTCACTTAATACACATAGCTTACCATCATGGCTTAGTAACACAGTGCACTGTAGAATATCAGGGCTTTACTTTCATGATCACATGGTCATCTGGAAGCTACAGGTCCCTGCTGCTGCCCACCCAGAAGAGATGGTACCGCATACCACTAGCCTAGGAGGATGATTAAAATTCCAAATTCAAAGGGTGCTTTCTACTAAATGTGTGCTGGGTTTACACCATTATATGGCCAAAGATGATAACTTCAACCCTCATAATTTGTGGATCTTCTCTATTTAGTATATTTATGTTTCATGTAATTATGATATACTTGATATTATAACACCCAACTTTCTCTCTTGTTGACCTGTTTTTTTGTTAGTTTTTCTCCTTTCTATATTTACTCTTATTTACTTGAAATATTCAATTAAATGTTATTATTTAATTTTTTCATCAGTAGTTATTGGTAGCTACGTTTTCTTTGAGTAGTTACTCTAGAAATTATTAGTCATTGAAATATAATCTAAATATTACCTTTAATATCGTTATAAAAAGGTATAATCTTAGAACACTTTAACTTCTTTCTGATTTTTGTATTATTATTGTCATTCATTTTACTTGTGAATATATTTCCTTTCCCAAAGATTTTGCTGTTATTACTTTCTATTGGCTTTTCACCCACATGGTTTCTGTGAGATTCTGTTTTTCTCTTGGGTATTTATTTGTCTGCTTCCCCTTCTCCCTGAAGCACTCTTCCATATTCCTTCTAGTGAAGGTTTCCTGGTAATTTGTTATGCTAGTTCTTGTCTGGAGTGCTTTTATTTTACTTTAATTATTCAATTATACATTCAAGAATATATAATTATAAGCTGGTATTTTTAAAGCACTTTAAAGGTATCATTTAATTTTCTTCCAGACTCATCATTCCTGTTGAAAGATTCATTTGTGTTGATATTTCTCTGAAGGCAATAAATCTTTAAACTCCAGTGGCTTTTAAGATTTTTTATTTTGCTTTTTAGCACTGCTAGGCATGTACACTTAGATGTGGTTTTCTTAATATTCTGCTTGAAGTGTAAGAGTATTCTTGTGTTTCTAGGGTGATGTATTTAATCAATTTAGGAAAATTCTCTGCCATTGTAACTTGAGATATTACTTCTGTCCAATTTTTGTCTATCTTTTCCTTTTGGGAAAGGAGAGATATTTGTGTGCTGAGTCTTCCATAAGCTCAATATTTTTCTGATATCCTCGTCTATTTTTTGATTCCTTGGATTTTTACATTTTTAAATCTCTCTTTGCTTCAGTTTGACTATTTTCTACTATCCCATCCTCAACCAAATTTATCACTGTACTTTTGCAACTCTATTAAGCCCATCTAACTAGTTCTTCCTTTTAAATATGATTTAAAATATGAATTTAAATTTCCAATTTGCCTTCTTCATCTTCTAGTTATTTTGTGTAATTTTACCTTTTATTAATGTCCACATACTAGCTTTAAGTTTCTATCATGTAATTAAAATTTCTGGCTCATCCGTTGTCTATTTTATCTTCATTTCCAGTCCGCAAGTTCTTTCTTTTGTAGTGGGTATCTATTTTAAATTGCCTCATGCAAAGTACATGGATGAATCCTAAAGATCTGAGATAACACTGTCTTTCTCTTGAGATATTTCTCCTTTCCTCAACTACACAGATGAAATGCTGGCAGAACTGCTTGTTTCAGTCAAGGTCTATAGCAAATTGAGTCTGGATTATAACCTTTATAATGTTCAGTCTGCATATGGTTTTTATCTCTGGTTCACTCTCCATATAATTTCAACTGTAATTCTAATTTACAATGTATAGTTCCTCCCTTATCTTCACACACATTTTGCAAGACTGCCAAACATTTTCACTCTCTTTTCCTTCCTTTCATTTATATTTTTAGCTTTGTACAGAATTCATCAAATGCCCTAACAAAAAAATTATCCATATGTTTGAGTCTGCTTGCCACTAAGCTCTGCTGATTTATAAATTCACAAGAAGGAGCCTTCTGTGGGTTTCAAGTTGAAATCCAAGCCGCTTGCCCAGCTCAGATTCAGCAAAGCCCTGGAGGGTGGCATCTTTAAAAGGTCAACTCCTCCCTTAGGAGCAACCTTTCTACAGCACTTCTTCCTGCAGTGGATCTCCGCTGGTTTCAACTTGTTCTTTTCTGAAATTTATACACACATGCACCAGTACGCATGCGCGCTCACACACACACACACACACACACACACACACACCACATATAGATAATACAAATATTTTCTTTCACCTTATGGTCAATCTAAAAGATTTCTGTGGTCTGCTTTAAAAGAATGATTTTCCTTTCTTATTCATTTTTCCAAGTGAATTTTGCTTTTGTGCTTTTTTCCCTCTGTTAGTAAGAAGTGAATTTAGGCAGCTGGATTTTTCTGGAGATGACAATTAAGGCTTGTTAGACACCTTGACTTCTGGTGACAGTGGAATTGGCAGGACACTGGTAGGAATTTGGTGTGGGACTTGAACCTACCAGTGGTGTCAGGATTGAACATACAAACCCAATAGACATGTGTGTAAGATGGTAGTTTAAATTGTGACTGTTGATGTCATCTTCAAGTGAAAGAATGGAGACAGAAAAGTAAAATGATTCAGGGACTCTATGCTTTACTTTAGGGGTATTATAAAGAAGTAGAAAAGTAAAACAAAAAAGAATAAAATAATAAGAAAATAAGCAGTTTAGTTCAATAAATTATCAAGGAAAATACTAGAAGGAATGGCTACCCTAATTAGAATTGAATATTTCCTTTCTAGATTATGCAAAGAATTATATTTACTTCTTACTAGCAGTAAAATATTTTATTCTATACCCTAAAGCAAAATCTTGAGGTTTAGTTGAAAATTAAAATTTTTATAAGTAGGTTAGTAATAGTTAATTGATATGATCTTACACGGAATACATTTTATAGTAAGGAAAGCAAAATTTAAACAATATAGATACAAAATATTATCTTCTGAACATTTACTAAATCTATTCTTAATTATTCTGGATATTCTTCATTTATTAGTAATTGCATGGATCTTTTTAATTCTTGAAAAACAGAATTAATTTAATAAAAGATGCTAATAACAAAATTCTCTCCATACTACCTTTTACATGTCATAAATGAAAATCTTTATATAAGCATTAGTTCCACTGAGAAGAAAATATCCAAATATTGGATACCTTTCTAAATGAATGCTTCATTTTATTATAGAAAGAATAAAATGGTGAATTTTGCAATAGCACGTTATTCCTCATAGACTCGCAACTAGTTTTCAGGACTCCCTATCACCTACAGTGTAAGACAGGTTTGATCTTCTTCCTGTCTCTTACATTCAGCAGAGTATAATTTATTCTCTAAGTAGGCCATATTTGTACATGGCTTTTTTATATGGCAAGTTTAAAAAATAATGTATAATGAGATCTCAGAAGCAATTATTAAAATTATATTAAAAACTGACAGCATTCTACAAGTTGTTTCTAAAGGTGTTCATTCCAAAACATACATATCACTACTTATAATTAGTTATTTTTGGCTATATTTAACAGCTATATTTCCAATGTATATTGAAAACTGGGAAATATGTCCCTGTGTCTCTACTTTCGTAAGCTTAAGTAAAAATAAATTGCACTGTTTTAACTGTAAAATACTCCCTTGGTTTTTCCTGCATGCTCTATACAGTTATTGTTTTTTTTTAAAGATATGCCATTTACATATATTACAAAACAGAAATTGAGATATCAAAATAGTCATTTGAGAAAAAGTGTTAGAATATAATTTCAACCTGATTAGATTCCAATTTTATCACATCTGACAAAGCAAACTTTTAAGATAGCAGAAGAGCACGGTTTTGTCTATGTGTCACTATTAAAAATTTCTCATACATTTTATTTTCCTGAGTGATTAACTGAAAAGATGAATACACATAATACATGTGCTCCACTTGTGTTATGTACTTTAAAGTTAAAAATTACTACAAAACAAACAGCATATCTTTCCTGTTTTCCAATTAACTATGTTGATGGATGGAATGAGCTTTGATTTCTCTCCATTAAAAATACACGATCAAAACCACAACTGCCAAGAATAGTTCACCAAAATAGTACACCTGTATGAAGAATTCTCAAAACTGTTACTCAACAGTCCATACAACATTCAGTGTTCAAGGCTAATTCCCAACGAAGTCAGTAAACACTTTGGTTATAGGCTAATTTCATCTTGGTTTCCTAACAAGGCATCCTTTAAAATATCAACCCAGGAAACATTGACACATTGGAGGATGCTTTAGGATATTTAGTTTTAATACTAATATCTAAAGTATTAATATAAATAATGTGAAATAAGTATTATGCAATGTTTATTTTTGTTGCTCTCCTGTGTTACATTCCCATTATTTTGTCAGTTTAACTGACAAAACTGACTTTTTAAAGGCCATTTCTCTGGTTGAAAAAATAAAACTAACTTTAGTTTCCCTTGTATTTCATAGAGATAATAATTAAAATATATCAACTGAAAATGTTAGTAATGTTGAATTTCCATAGAAATTTCAATAAAGGAAATATATTAATAATACAATGTCTACAAAGAAAGCTGAAGAGCAAATGGGTGAGTCCTTCACACCGTAAATTATTTCACTGCTGAATGTGCACACTGAATTGCTTAATGATTCGATTCTGTATTCAACCCATTAGTATATGGAAAATGGTTTATAGATGAAAACAAATAACACTGCAGAGAATGTTGACACAGTGATTTGATATGTATACATATCAATTTACTGAGATAAATGTAATTGTTATGTGTCACAAACATATACTAAGAAAAAAATCAAAAAATATAAGACATAAAAAAATTGAACTCTAAAGAGATAATTAAAATTTGTCTTAATGTTTTATCACTTCTTGATAACACTTGTTATGAGACAATGACCTATTTGCAAAAACACTTTATGGAAATAATCACACCTCTTACATAGGCATAAGGACCACAAGATTTTGCTACGGATTGTGTTTCCCACATTTATTCCTGAGCATCAGACTAACTGACCCAGGTGTACTGAGGGCACACCCTTTTATTCTTTCAGCTCACTGAGAAAAGCAAAGGTTCATCTTCTGTAATCTAAGTATTATAAGCGGTCTCAAGAGTGCCATTTTGAGCTTTCATGTGTCCGCACATTTTTTGATCATCATTCCTTCCTCTGGCATTGCATTACTTGGAGAATGGGAAGCTGTTGCAACATCTAAAGATTAAATGACATTACTACACCACTCATGCCCTTTGAGCAAGAAAGGGAAGAAAAAGCTAGCATAGGTAATTAACTTTGTCTTTCAGGGTTTTATTTTAGATTATTTGTTAAAAGGAAATCATTAAATTTTCCTGTGCTCTGCAGAGCCTAGCCTTGGTTTATAAAATGATCATAAAAGAATATATTAAGTGTCTCATCGCCAGGGGATCATCATAATCTGCCTGTGAGCATTGAATGAACTCTTAGTCCTCGAGATCGAATCTCTCTTGAACAATAAAGTTGTAGGAGGTGCCCCAAGTAGAGGCTCTTCTTCCAGGTCATGAGATTCCAAGCTTTATTCTGTGCTTATAGATACTATGTAGTGCGCTTTCACAGAAAGCTTTATTTCATGTGTTTTTTAAGTGTTATGCTGAAAACTCTACCAAAACAAAGAGTGAATAAAAAATATGTGTATATATTAATTCAACAATAATGAGTCATATATATATTTATATATTTGATTACTACTCGGCCACCAAGAAGGACAGATCTGAGTCCTTTGCAGGAAAATGGATAACTCTTAAGACCATAATGCTAAGTGAAGTAAGTCAGGCACAGAAGCTTAAATACCACATAGTTTCTCTAATATGAGGAACACAAACTATCAGTACTTGGAATAACAATACAAAAGATGGTAGGACATAGGGGAGTGCTTTGTGTGGAGATGAAAAGAGGATCTGGGGAAGAGTGAAGAGGGGAGTGTTAAGAGGAGAAGAGGAAGCAGCGATGTTCAGGATGTGATATGTACATGAACCAATTTCCCAAGATTAATGCTATTACGGTGTGTCTCAAACTTATGCCAGTAAAATAAACAAATAAACACGTGAAATAAAAATAAGGATCTCTGTTAGCTGATGAATCATTTTAGTCCAGCAATATTCCTGAGTACCACCCTTACAATTGTTAAAGTGATTATTTTAAATTTAAAAATACTATTAAATGTCATTCCAGTATAGAATTTCTTTGAAGAAAGTACATGATAGAGTAGCAGAGACTGGGTGTGGAATTCAGAGGCTTTGTTGGAAGGCACATCAGTTTTTTGTTTTGTTTTGTTTTGCTTTGCATGGAATCAAGCGAGTTTTCAGTAAAATTCCTATCTGAGCAGCCCGAACAATCTCTTTCATTGGTCACAGTTCCTTCCTGAAAAGGAGTGCTACTACCACATGTATGGAGAATGGTTCTCTGCAAGAGTCACAGAAATGTCATCTACCAGAGCAGCTTGTGCAGGCCATGCCAATCGTTTGATCATAAAGCAAAACACATCAGAGTCAATTCTATATCAAACCATAATGTCACCATTTTATTCTACCTTTTTATCTCTTGTTAATGAACCAAAATAAATCAAGATTATTTTTTGCTTGAATGGATGCCACATATCTCAGTGAAATAATAAATGAATACACTGGTCAGCCTTTCAATTGCTGAAACAAATTCCAGACACCATAATTTAAAGAGGTTAGGCTTACTTTACTCAGCTCATGGTTTCAGAGGAATTAGTCCATAATCAGCTGGTCTAAGGCAGAAACACTATGGTGAAGGGGTGTGTAAGCTACTTAGTTCATGGCAACTGGAAAGCAGAACAGTAGAAAGGGGCCAGAGAGCAAGGGACCAAGGACCATGAGCATTACCCAGGGTCACACCTCCAGGACCACCTAGACACACCCAGAATTGTGTTTTCTTGGTTGCTCTCAAGCCAGTCAACTTGGTACTTCACTTTAAGTGTCACAACAAACATCATCAAACATGTTGAGCACTTCGTGAAATTCCTGTGTGCTAGACTGTAAATGTGCATTGCCATTCCCTCCTCTATCCTGCCAAAATGTACACCCTACAAAGCAGTAATTTAGTTTCTGGGAAACATATTTCCTGCTCTTCTCTTCCCTCCTCTTATTCCTCCTCTTCCTTTAACTCTTTTAGCCTTTTACACCATGTGATCATCTTTGAGCTTTAAAAATATCAGCGTATTTTCAGGGGAATTTTGCTTTATAAGGAAGTATCTAAAAGAACATTTTATAATTTGTCTTTCAAAATTAGTAGAAAGTACAAGCTTAAAACTCTCTCAGGAATCAAGATTTATTACTATTTTGAGTGGATTACCTAATAAATGTATTCAGTGTTCTTTGTGTTCCAGTGGAAGAAGAATAGTAGTTTTAGAGATCAACTGCAAAGATTTCAACTGCAAAGGCACTCATGTGAAATATATAACAACAACACACACATGTACACACATAGTTAAAAAGAAATCTTAGGGCCGGGGATTTAGCTCAGTGGTTCTGCCACCTGCCTCACAAGCACAAGATCCTGCATTCGATCCCCGGTATCAGAAAAAAAAAAGAAAAAGAAAAGAAATCTTAGTGAAAAAAAGACAAATATTGTCAGTCTTTTCTATACAACATTAGGATTATGAATGTTACTTATTTCAGTAATAAATTATATCCTAATTCTGCTAAAACACCATAATTGTTTGAATTATTGCTTTACTATTTGGGTCAATAAGGAACAGGATTAGCAGAAAAATAACCGAACTAAGTGATTTAAGAAGTCAAGATATTCCATTCTGAAAAATTCCTATTCATCTTCAGAAACCTCTCAACTTATTTTAGAAAAAGCACACTGCATGGTCATTATCATAATCAACAATTCACATCAGTTTAAATTAAAACACAAAAGCCCATTTCTGTGACACAGAAAATATGTCTCTGATGCAGAGATCCAAGCTGGGACACCTTTCCATTTACCTCCATGCAAGAGTGTTAAGGTGACGAGGGCATGGTGGATCTGCTTTCTGAGGAGAGATTTGTCAACAGACTGACTACTGGTGACTCAGGCAAACCAGATGGGAGATTACCTTTGAGAGGTCCCCAGCCTCCAAGTAGAAGCAGATAACAAACACATTCCACGTAACCCAGAGGACTAGCCAGACAGCATACTGTGGAGAGGCAAGAGAGACATAACACATCGTTAATTTGGAATCATTTGAGCAAGATGCAAACAGAACTTGAACTTCTGAACTCCCAAGTCATAAGATTAGTGGGAAATATTAGATATTGCTTCTAAGGAAAATGACCAGATAGATATTTAACTCTGTTGGTTTTTTCATTGTTACAGACTCTTGAAGTATGACAGTTCAAATGCGCTGAAGGATAATTTTTAGACAACAGAATGACAACATAAACAGTATCCTGCATTTCTGCTTTAAGGATGAATGACTAAAATTTCTAGATGAGTATTTTAAAAATATGGATCCGCTGATAGGCACATCAAGTTTAGCAAAAAGAAAATTCATTTGTATTTGGTAAAACCATCTTTACATGGGATAATGCACAACTTTTCCTCACATTATCTGGGGGCATCTTCAGAACAGCACTCCTGCCTCACCCCCTCTCATCAGCTTTCTCTTTTTGGTGTCTCATTTTCATTTCTCCACTCATCTTAACATCTCATTCTCCCATACAACAGTGGACTCCTAGCTATTATTCCTAACATGGTTCTGTTGTGTCTTTAGTGTACCTTCTGAGGTGCGGACAAATTTTCCAACCATGTTATATGGTTTCCTACCATGGCCGATCATTCAGTTAGCTTCATTAAGCACCTAGAAGACAACACACTGGAAAGACACTGCAGACAGCAAAGCCAAAGATAAATTCTCCCCAAATTTAAGGATAAATTCTCTCGGAATTTAAGCAGGAGAACAGTTATGAGAAAAAGATGATTTTCAGACAAGAATCTGAAAACTATATACATATATCCTGACAGAAGCCAGGAAGGGGGCTGCAGTACACAGCCCAGCCTGGGAGAGTCCCGTAAGCCTTGACGGGGCAGTGAAATGCCTCCCAGGAGTGGGAAGCCAAACTCACTCACAGGTAACCCAAGGGAAAGGGCGGTGTTGGAAGGGTTATGGTGGGAAGGTACAGACAACAAAGGAAAGTGTAGCTGTGAATTTTTACACAAGACAAGAGAACATCATGTCACTTTTTTCAGCAAATGAATACCCAGGGCTCTCTTTTTTTATGGTGGGTTTCAAATCTTTATTTTATTGTTCAAAATCCTCAGGGTCTTGTTCTGGCATCTTTTGAGTCACATGTTTCCGCTCACTTCCTGACTCATCCTGCAACCACACAATTTGCTCGCTTGCTGTTCCATGTACTTGGAAACTTATTTCCCCCTTCTGTGTCTTTTTGTATGTTATTCCTTTCTTCTTGAATGACTTTTTCATTTCTCCAGGTGGTGCTCTTACCATCAATTAATATTCTACTTTTTTAGAGTCAATTCAAATATCAGCTTCTGAGTAATTCCCCATCAGAACTGGTGGAGGCCTACTTAATGTTTCAGTAGACTTTGTCCAAATTTTACTCTAAAGGTATCTATCTAATTCTTCGCATACTTCTTCACTGTACAAAGATAACTTCCTTGAGAAAATGGGGCTCTTCCCTTTGTATTTTGGATGAACTAGGTCTTCAGGAAATATTTTCTTGAAATCAACTAATTGATGAGCAGCAACATGGAGAAGGTCTTGTTCCTTTCAAGGGCAGTACACATTCTTCCCTCTTGGACTAGCAGCTCCTGGAGGACTATAGTCGTTTATGCAGTGTGAGGAGCACCAGCCCTGCCCTGAGTCATGTGATAATAAATGGTGACTCGGGTTTTCCCAAGGGTAACATGGTTGTTACCTGCTGAAGTGTCGCATTTCTCACTAGAGCACAAAATGAAAGCCAAACTGAACTGTGCAAAACAAAACAAAAGATCTGAGAAGCTGTCGGAGGGGAGGGCTGGGAACTAAAGATGGGATGGGAAACTGAAGCAGAGCAGACAACAGCATGAGAAGAATGTCAGTTAAAGAACAGATCACATGAAGCAGTTACATTTGCTAAGTATTGCAAAATATAAAGTCATGTCACTAGACTTAAAAAAAACCAAATTCTATAATTATTTGATTATTCTATAGATATAATGAAGACCCAGGTGTGGTACATGCCTATACTATCAGAATTCTATGAGGCAGAGGCAGGAGGATTGCAAGTTTCAGCCCAGGTTAGGGTACTTAGGGCTTAAAAAAACTGCTAAAATAATAATAACAACTTTAAAATGATCATAAAGGACTGGAGGGTATAGCTACGTGTGGAGACCTTAGGGTCAATTCTCACCAAAGAGAGGGAAAAATTATCTATCTCTATCGATAAAGTTCTGAGTCATATAAAGGTAACAAGGCAAAAAAAATTGAACCTACAGGTTTTAGTCATTTAAGTAAGAAAGAAAGAAGGGGGAGGAGGAAGAGGACGGGGTGGGGGAGGGAGAGACCAAGTGACCAGCAATCATGCAGATTTTAATGTTTTGCCATGTTCTTTATTTACAATGAATAATTTTCCTTACTTTATTTACAATGGAGAGCTAAATAAAATATTTACTATAAACTAAAGTAGCAGGGTAGTAAAATGTTTGATAAGAGCTGATGAAAGATACTGAACTAAATACCCTGGAAAGCTTGTCATGGTGCATACACTTCCGGATGCACCGTGAGATAGTGGCAGTGCTGCCTTTTTTATTTCTAACAACTGAAATTATATATTAAGTTAATTAAATGCTAAAATGTTATATGCATACATGTGTTATATATGTCATACTCATGACCTCAATAATATATATTTAATATAAAATAAGAATTTGGCATTTTCATCCTGATTTAGACATCTTTTGTATTTTGTTCCTTACATTTGTGTGCAAATATCGCTGTAAACATATTTGGTTTCATTTAAAAAATGCAGCTAATGATTTTATGTTTAGATCTTGGAAATGAATAATTTTATATAGGGACATGTAAGATGGTAGATCACGTACACATTAACAGCATACAGGGATTCAGAATTCGCAACACAGTGTCCAGCTTTGCCAGTTAGGAGGTCTGAGGCTGTATGCTCCACTCCACAGCTCCCTCACATTTGAGAGCATGTTATCTATCAGCCACGAGCTCACAGGGCTTGCGTGAGGACAGAAAGGCAGAGGCGGGAAAGTACTTGATACAGACCTTGAGGTCTCCATGCGGGCTGCCATTTCAGCGCAGTGGCGCTGTCACACCGTCGCCTCTGATGTTAGAGTAATAGAGCGAAATCCCAAAAGGATATTTAAAAATAGACTGCCTACTTTAACTCATGTGAGATACTGATGCATGAAACAGAACTTGCAACCCAGACTTATTTCCTTACTGTAACATGTTCTTTCTCAGAGAAGGCGATAAGAGCCTTTTAATATTTTAATGCCAATATTGACAGGTGGGTGGCATTTTAACGAAAAACATTTTTCATTTGATTTCATTAAAAATAATTTATTATTTCATTTTAGCATACTACATAATTATCAAGCATTTTGTATATCTTGCTGTAGGGGCTGCTTTTGATAATGATTATTGGTAATGATTCTGCACTTCTCTTTTATCCTTTTTTCCCAGAGTAACTCATCATCCATAGGATTTATCTATTTTAAATTATCTCTTTTTATTTTACTTACTACCTTTGCCTTATTTAACTTTCTTTTACCTCTGTTTTTTTTTCTCTTAATTTCGTTTTATTGTTTTTTTCTTCCTCTTGCTTTTCTCATTTTAATACCTAGGATTCATCGGAATTAAACATCTTCCAATTGGATTTTGCCTCTTTGTCTAAATATGGATGGAAAATTTGCATCCCTTGTAATTTGGCTTGCGTGGTTTTCTGTCAATAAATTCTATCATTCACACTGCTCTAAAAAGGGTTCGTCCTAATTATTTAAGCATATGAAGGTCTGTCCTAGCTCGTTCCCAGTTGGTGCAGCTCCTAGATGTGATTTAATTGACAATTGTTCAGTTCGAGTAGAACTGGAAAGGACATTTTGCCCAGGGGAGAAAACCTAACAAGATTAGAGCTGGTGATCACCTGTCTTGTGCTTTTCTGCTAAAAACTTACCTTGCATCAGCCTCAGTTTTGTGCTTTTATCTTATGTTTCAGACAGAAACTTCAAGCTATTACATGTGATGATGGAGAAATCCCGCTGAGCGAGGAAGTTCCGAGGAAAGCGCACGAGAGGGTGATGCGACAAGAATCCTACGCTATCGGTTAGAGCAGTAATTGAATCATCATGACTTCCCTGTTGTATTTGTGACTCTAATGATAAAATAAAATTAGCTAAATAAGACAGAATTTAGTTAAGGCTGTCAATCGTAATAAACCCAAACACTGGCTACATTCAGATACATGGTTACATGCTTATAAAGTCTGCCCCAAAAATGTACACACGCTTCAGGAGAAGAACAACAGCGCGATGTTTTTTCAACAGATGATGTTATCCTTACATGGGGGACCGTAGAGGATGTCACATATCTCGGAAAACCCACCACGCTGCCGCCTGTAGAGAAGGAATTGAAAAAGCACGCGCAGCATTTCAATAACCAAGGTCACCCAAGCAGCAGCTCGCCGTGCTAATACACGTCGGGGAGCTCATGGCCACCACTTCGAGCACCGCTTGTAACTGTAGAGGCCAAAGGCAACTTGCATTAATCTCATGATGGCTCAGTAAATTTAGTATTAAAATATTTGTACAAGTTTTTCTTTTCTTGAAGTGTGCAGACATTTTTGGCAGACTGTGTATTACAGGTAGAGAGGTAAACTAGGTAGTTTAAGACTAAAATCCTGGCAAGCATTTTATTGGAAAATAACAAGATGCATCTTAATGACACTGCCAAAGCTGTGACACTTCTCTCTTTTATAAAAAGCTGCCTACAGTTAGAGTCTACATATTTTTGGATTATAAACTATATTTAACATACAAAAGGATATGCATTTTAGAATAGTTTTTCAGGTTTCATGTATAGATATAAACTCAACTTTTATTTATTGGAATGATATTAAATTTGAAATTATGTTGAGAGAAACTGAACACTATGCCATTATATTTCTAAAATAGTATCTAGAAAAGTTGTGGGAAAAGGAAGCTATTACTTAAGACAAATAAATATTCATATCTTTCTCACTAATCAACAGTGATTATAAAATCAATTCCAGGAAAAAATAGAATTTCTTTTCTACCATTACACTGCAAAGGCAAGCATTATTTGAAATGGTGATTTAAATTTATAGTTTGCCTGGCCTTCTAATTTCTTTTATTTTCCTTATGCCTGCAGAGAGAACAACATGTTAGAATAACGTAATACTATGGAGTATCGCATTGTTTCAAAGGGAATCCTTTGTATTTTTCTTCATGTACTGTTTAATACTACAAGGCTTCTAGAGCAAAATGTTACTCAGTGAAATATTGACTAACAACCACATTATTCTTCTAATTATGTTTCACTTTAATTTGTATCTTTTAAAAAGTTTAAGTATGGAAAGGATTTTTTATTGGTCTCTGAAAAAAGTGACTTTACTTAGCAACTTCTCTTTCATTGTTTTCTTTATCTTCCTTTCTTTAAACATTTAGGCTGCAATAGGAACTGCAGAGACCATTTGTTTTTATTTACACAAAAAGGCCAGTGATAAAATATCTGGTTTGACCATTGATATACTGAAACATATATAAAAATGTAGGAATGATTGTATTAGAGAGCATGACAGCATGTCACTGAGCTACTCTACTGTTATAAGGTACATCTGTCTTTGATGCAATCAAAGCAATCCATGGGAATAGTCTCTGATATGATTATTTTTACTGTAACGCTAAACTGGTGTCAGCTCAACAATGTCATGGATACCCTATGGTTAATACAAATGGAAAAATGTGATGATGAACTGTGACTGAAGAATTCATAAGAAGCTTTGTATTAACACATGATATCTTTAAAGGAATTACCTTAAGCAAAAAATAAAAAAGGTTAAGAATTGTTAGCAGGTGTTTAATATTAGCAGTGAAGATGTGCTAATAGAAATAAGTGGATGGTTATAAAATGAAATAAACATTCTTTGTCTAAAAATTGAAATGCATTCATCTTTTGTTAAAAGTTACTTATGTTTTAGCTTAATAGGCTCATCTCCAATAGCGGCATCTTGTAATCTCTTCAGATACTCTTTTCACTTCTTTATCTATTATGACAAAGAGTTAGATTGATAAAATAAGGCAATCTATTTCCTACTGAAGATCACTTCATGACCAGAGATAGTCTGCTTTATGATACAAACCATATGTTCATATCCACAAATCTTGTCACATTTAATTTATGTAATCATAGATTATGCTACAGATCATAGACGAAGGCAAATTCTTTACGTTTTGTTAAAACACTATACTCCAATAAAGGTATCTTGTGATTTCATCTTTGCATAGGCATTTTAAGAATACATAACATTTAGTTCATTTTAAAATAAGATTTATGATTTTTCATATTAATAGAAATTTCCTGCTGTAGAAAATATTTGGAATTTTGAACATCAGAAAGGAAAGACTGAGAAATTGCCATCCTTAGAAATAAACACCAGTACGTGTAATGTTTCCAACCTTTTCTTCCCTGTGAATACATGATTAAATCATGCGTGCCTAAAGTAAATAAGAATCTTTCTGTGTATTCCTCTATCTGATTCTTCTCCTTGGTGAACAGGTCCCATTGAGGAGTCTATAACATACATAACAGATCTACCATACACTGAGTTATTACACTGATTCTCTACTGTTTAACTTTTTGTGCTTTTATTGTTTGTAGTAGGATCAGTTCCCAGAAATCTAGAGTTTGCTGAAAAATGTTTAGTTTAGTTTGATATATACAAGTTTGATATATACACTCTTTTGGAAATAAACTATTTTCCAGGTATCAGAAAAAAATTAAAAATAAAAAAGGGCTGAGGATTTAGCTCAGTGGCGCTGCACCTGGCTTGCAAGTGCAAGGTCCTCAGTTCAATGCCTGGTACTGAAAAAAAACAAGAAATAAAAAACAACAACGACAACAAAAAACTAATTTGAAGACAGACTATAAATGTTAGGACATTCAGTGGGTACTATGTTAGGATTATTCAGCGGGTAATGAACACATAAACATGGCTATTAAGTTTTATGCAAGTAAAAGTAAAAAGCATGCACAGAAGGTCTTTTATTCTTGAATTAAAAAGTGGAAAATAATTCCCTTTGATTAAAAAAAAGTGCCAGAATTAATTCAGCATCACTGCACTTCTAAGTGACTGATTTCTTGCCTTTCAATCAATGATAAATATTTCATGCCAAGACCCTCAAAGCCCTACAGCTGCAAGACTGGGCAGAGTCTATTGAAAGGCTTTTTGATACTTCCAATGATAAATGAAGAACATTCCAATTGATATATTCAAATAAATTTGAGGTTTGAAAAGTTAATAGAGCATAGATACAAAAAAATGCTATGTTTTAAAAGCTGAAATACTTGTGCGCCTTAAGAATCAGATAGTGATTTTGTTGGTGTACATTTGTTTGTACATGAGGCTGTAAGATGTAGTTGTGTAACACTGATGAGAAGAGCAGAATGTTTAAATTGCTGAGAAGGCAACTTTGGTTTCATTGTCACAAATATAACACTGCTTGCAGTAGATGTGGCATTGGGAAAAGGCGGCAGAGAATCTACAAGTCATATTTACTGATCTCTTTTGTTTTTGAAATCCAAGCGAAAATCTTCTAGTAAGAACAGCTTTCCATGAGTTGAAGGGCGTTGCACTAGAAGTTCTCACTAGTGGTAAGGAAACTCCCTCTAATTCTGGGTATACAGATATTTGAAAAGCAGAGTTAAGATACATTATAATGCATTTTTAAAAAGCAGAGCATGTGAATTTGAAGCTGTTCATTTAATGCATCTAACACATTTTATTCCATTTTTAAAATCCCCTTCCTTCCCATACCACACAATGGTGGGCTAAGAAAGGGCCTTCATAAATATATCCACAGCCTAGTCCCAGGAAGCTGTGAATGTTACCATATTTAGTAAAAATAAAAATAAAAAGTGTTTGCAGATGTGTTGAATTTAAAGATTTTGAGGTATGGAGATTACTCTGGATTATCTGGTCAGGCCCAGTGTACTCACGTATACCCTTGTAAGAGAGAGCCCAATGGATATTTTACACACAAAATAATGTGAACAGGGCAAAGATTTATTATCATTTAAAAATACTAAAAATTCTAATAACCAAGTAGTAGTTCTAAATTTATCAGCCAACTTATCAGCTAAATTTATCAGTTTCTAAACATCACACAGCTGATTCATTTAATTGTTTAGCAATTATAGCTAATATGGACAGAACAAAGAGCTACTTTTTCATCTCCGTGGCTACATGTAAGATACACATATATTTCTACTACAGAGTTCTTAACTCGGTGCTTGGCTACCTTCTTCGATGAAAAGGTCCATATAGCAAGTGAGGTTCTACATTTATACAAATGGCTGGTACATCTGAGAATGGAAACGAATAAAAGCTATACATTATTTTTCCCATCTCAGAAGTACTTTCTAAAAAATTACCAAGTAGCTTTCTATTTATTGTCTTAAAAACACTAATCTACTTATTTAAAATTAATTTGGCAAGATGCATGAAAAGGAAAGCAAAATAAAAGTAGTAACTGTTTCAGTTAGGGAGGCTTTGGGTTGCACATACCATAATATTAAATTACAGGTGGTCTAAATATTAGACATTCTTAATCATGTTTGTTCAACCATGTATTAAACTAATAGGACTGTTTTAAGAATATCAAAGAAGCTGGGCATGGTGGCACATGCCTGCAATCCCAGCACTTGGGAGGCTGAGCCAGGAGGATCTCCTCTGCAAATTGGAAGCCAGCCTGGGCTACACAGTGAGTTCAAGGACAGCCTGAACTACATTGCAAGACCTTGTCTCAAAAAAAAAAAAAAAAAATTAAAGAATTCTTTACTAAGTAAATAATAATGTTTATCTGCTCAGTTACGGGAAAAAGCAAATCATTCATACTGAATTTATTTTATCTCATCATCTTTCATTCCTTTTCACTGTCAGCAGTTGATAATTTTTACAAAACAACTTGAGAAACTATGAATTTTTACAAGACTTTAGCCATCTCTCCAATCCAAGTAAAGGTCTGCTGCTTTCTTCTTGGATTTCCCTTTCTTTCTTCCCCAGCTGGGTAAACTTCCCATCAAGATTAAAATGGGTCTTTTCTATGGAACTCAAATGTAGGTGATTTTCCCTCTTGGGCAACTTGCTTCCTTCCCTCTTTCCCTTTCTTCCTCTCTTCCTTCCTCCTGTACCACTTTATTTATTATCTTACTAGCTGAGCACATTTTGACTCTACTTTGCTGAGGAGGCATGAGCTGCGATGAGGCATGAGGTGTCCGGCATCTAGATAATTAATTCCCTTTGCTTCTCCTCCTATGCGCCATCACAGAGCCTGTTGGTGAGGGCTCAGGAAACCCTGGCTTTTCCGAGTGTTAAGAGGAGGAAGACACAATTAAGACGTCAAGCCTGCTGCCTGACAGAGGAGACATGCTCAAACATTTGTTATTTTGATTTGTAATACCAATATTGTCCTGAAAAAATATTTTTTATGAATTAGAATTTCATAAATAACAAGTAAGTACTTTGGCCGTACCTAGCATGTACCAGTGTAGAGTTCCATATTTGCTATTACATAGCTTAAATACTAAATTTTCATCAATAATTTTTCCCATATATGAAAACTGGAAGTAGGCTGCGGTTGGCCCAGTGGTTCAGTCCCGCAGTGGACCTAGATCAGACCTCTGGGATTTTCTTTCCCATCCTCATACCCTAACATACGTAGTGGGCTGACAGGCTGTGAGCAGAAAAAGTTCCTTTCTTCTTCAACACATTAATCTTTGAGGAAAGAAAATCTCCCACAGGCAATCAGCAGATTTCATTTCATTAGCTGGAATTGTGTCACAAGCCTAACTCAAATCCAATCACTTGAGAAAAAATGAGATTACTGTAGTTATTTTAGTGAATTATAATTCACTCCCTGGACCCCGAAGGAAAACAGACCTCGCTGAGAGTTCTGTCTTTAGTCCAAATAGCTGGACAAAACTGAGATGCTGTCAGTGGAGAAGAAAGTGGACAAGACTGTTCGCAACTGCGACCTAAGCACTACCTAGTTTTGTGTGGTTTTGTTTTTAATATGCAAAAGTGAATAACTGCTATTTTATATTTCCTCTTAGTCTCTCTATTTTTTTCTAGACAAATAATCAAACCTTTGCCTCACAAAGACCATATATATTCAATTAAACAGCAAGGTAATGTACTAATTATATTCAGTAAATATGAGATTTAGACCACTTATGGAGGAAGTGCAAGGAAAAATAGAGAGAAGGAAATAAAGAACCAGAAGAGATAAAATATGTTCTATGCAGCCACCAGGGCTCAGCTTAATGATCAAAGAGCAAAAGACACTGTAAGTGTTAAACTTCTCATTGCAAATGTTAACCATATGTTTTGAGAAAGCAGAAAACTATTATGTACAATATTAAGAATAGTAGAATAAGAAAGGCAGGGACTTAAAAAGAATCAAAGGTAGAATATTAACAACACTTTCAAAATAGGTAATTATGCTTCACTGAGATCTGGTGGATGAGTAATGATTGTAAATTTCGACTGAATATGATAATCTACTATGTTTTTAGTTAGAAAAACAACTGGTCTCTTTCAATCAGAGAGGCTTTAATTTCACTTTTAGTTGTCCTATTCCCTAGTCTTCATCTCAAATTCAAAGCAATTCTAAAAGTCATGTAAATGGCCTTCTAAAATGTATAAATTACCTTTATTGAAGAATATGGTGACTCTTTCAATATGACTTTTAAGGATATCTAATTGCTGCACTGGGTTTTAAATTATCTAAACACAGAAGGGGGTCAAAATATAAGTATACTTTTTAGACTTGTTTTTACCAAGCCATTTAGGAATGGTTTCCACTTGGGTCTTTGGTATAACTTTAGACTTTGAATGTGTTTTCAGTCACAGAGTTCTCCCAAATGTTTTAAATTGCTGCAACAATACAATCTCCCCACTTGCTTTGGTATGGAAACATTTCTATTCACATTTCACTGGGTTACATTCATTTCTTTTCTGCCTCCCCAAGTGACAGGACAGACACTTTGCAATATTTCATGTGACATTTTCCTCCTGAGTACTTGTCTTGGTTGGATATTGTGTGGACTGAAAGTTTATCTCTATGATATCTGATGAATTCTACACTGGCATTTTAATCTCTTGGGGTTTGGTGAACTAAAAAGTCAGAGAAATGTAACCGCCTAAAGATATAGCCACATACCAAAGTTGAAATTAATTCAGTGTTATAGAGGAAACCTTAAAATTATCAGAATCCTCATTACCTGTATTTAAATACAAGCTTCACAAGACAGAAATATTGAGAGATGGGAGAGGGAAGGAAGGGAAAAAAAGAGTTTTAAAGAAAAAAAGAAATTGAGAAAAATAGAAATAGATCCTTTATAAATGAAGATGGAAGAAGAACTGGAAGGAGGGCAGGGCACACAGTCCCCCGACAAAGAATCAAGATGTGTTATATACACGCACTTATTCCCCACGATGAGTGTGATCATTTCGTGCTGAGAACATGTACTGCCAATAAAATAGTTAAATATTTACCTACAAAAAACAAAATATTGAGAAAAAGCTTACCCTCCGAAGAACTTTTTAAATCAGTTAATTGCAGTTTTCCTAAAAGCACTTAGTCCACTTAATAGTAATGATAATTTAAATGATAGATTAAAACAATAATTTGAATTCACTTTGAAATTATACATCTTTTGATCATACATATATTGTCTGAAAATAGTGAGTGTCCAAAAACATGTGCTTTAAGATTAACGTTATATACTTATTTCTGAATTAAAAGCCTCGTTTTAAAATTGCAAACTGGTTTATAAGTGAAATACTGATCAACAAGATGTGGTTTTTGAAGGCTAATTTGCCACTTTTCTTAAATTCATTTATTTCTACTTATTTTGATTGTAGTAGGCAGAAGAATGGTAACTGTGAGATGGAAAATGAGTGCTACTCAAATGCCTAAGTTTAACATAATTCATTGTGCAGCAGCAGGAAGTTAAACTTATTAACAGCTGAGATTTTCAACTTTTTTTTGGCAGAGGATTGAACCCAGGAGACGTGGGGTTGTTAGGAAAATTCTGTTCCACTGAGCTAAATTCCCGGAGAGCTGTTTGTTTTTGTAAAATGTGTTGCTAAATCGCCCAGGCTGGACTCAAACCTGAGATGGTGCTACCTCAGCCTCCTGAGTAGCTGGGAGTAGAGCCAGGCTGGCTGGCTTTCACCTTTAAAAGAAAAATGTAATTCTCAGGAAGTTTACCACAAGGGGCAACTGTTATAAATACTACTGCATATTTATTAAACTGGACTTAACAGAATGCTTAACATTGACTTTTGTTTTTATTTTTTAAATTGTTAGATAAAATTGTATGACTTTATCATGTAAAACAAGATATTTTGAATCTGGCTAATTAACACATGGATTACCTCACATATTATCACTTTTGTGCTAACAGGTAATATCCACTTTCTTTGGGGTTTTGGAAAGTAAAACACATTGGTATTGGCCGGGGATTTAGCTCAGTGGTTTCGCTGCCTGCTGTGCAAAAGCAAGGACCCGAGTTCGATCCCTGGCACCAAAACAAAAAAACAAAAAAACCCCCAAAAAACCACATTGGTATTAACTATGGTCACTTTGCTGTACCATGAATTTGCTGAGCTCATTCCTCCTGCCTAATGAGGCTTTCTGTCCTCTGACCGTTCCCCAGCCTGCCCTCCTCTCTGAGCCTGAATTCACTAACCACCATCTGTCTCACTTTGTACTTCCAGGAGGTTAACTTTTTAGATTCCAGCTATGACTGAGATGATGAATTTGTCTTTACATGCCAGCTTGATTTATTTCATCTCACTGAATGTCTTCCGGTTTACATGTTGTCACAAATAGTATGATTTCTTTCTTTCGTATAGTTGCATATTATCCCACTGTGCATACGTAAGACATCTTCTTCCATCCATTCATTCATTCATGAACACAGGTTATTTAAATATCTTGGTTACAGTGAATAGTTCTGCAGTAAATATGGGAGTGTAGATATTTTGATACATTGATTTCATTTCCTTTGCCTATATATTCAGTAGTAAGATTATCAGATTGTATGGTAGCTCTACCTTCGATCTTTTAAAGGAAGTTCCATACTCCCTTTCATAATGGCTGTATAGTAGTCCCCTTATTTGTGGTTCTGATTTCCATGGTTTCAGTTACCTATAGTCAATCACGGGTCAGAAATATCAGTGGGAAATTACAGAAATAAACAATCTTGAGTAGGTTGATACAGTTGCACACCTCCAGTCCATCCTGTCCAGGATGTGAATAATCCCTTTGTCAAGCATATCCATGGTGTTTATGGTGCTTGTGTGTCAGTTACAAAGTTGCTGCCTTGTTTATCAGGGGGGTGGTCACAGCACTGCAGTAGTTCTGTCCAAGTACCCTTTATTCTACTTGTCGATATCCCTATAGCCCAAAATGATGCTGGTAATGTTTTACAGTATATGATTATAATTGCTCATTTTATTAGGAGTTATTTTTTATATCTTTTACGGTGCTTCACTTGTAAAGTAAGCTTTTTCATATGTATGTACATATTGGAGAAAGATGTACTTCCTAGGAGTGTACAGAGAAGATTCTGTATTACCTGTGTTTCAGCCATTCATTGTGGGGACTGGAAGGCAGTTCCTGCAGCCATTTCCTGGCAACAGTGCGAGGGCTCTGCGCGTCCTGGCCAGCTCTGGTTGTCTCATCGCTGTTATATGAGACGGACAAGGAGCACCTAGCGCTCACTTTCCCGTGGGCTGGACGGAGGGGCTGTCGCTGTGGCTGTCGCACCCTGCCCTCCCGCTTCCCTTTGGTCCCCTTGCAGCCCAAATGATCGTGACGGTTGGCTTCGGTGCTCTCCTGGCCATCACAGTGCCACGTGATGTGTCCAGCGGGAGTACAACCGGGCAGGCAGCGTGGTCCCTCCCCACTCTTCCCAAAGTCCTGTAAATCTATTTGGGACTTTTTATCCTAAGTACTGTGGACAGAGAGTCTCTTCTAAAAAAAGACGAAAGGCACTTATAGCTGCTAACATCGAGCAGCCCCAGTGACAGTAGCACCCCGTACAGTCCACGTGTGGTGTCCAGGACAAGCTGGCATCAGACGGTGGTGGCGGCAGTGCCAGAGATCAGCACCTGGCGGCATCACCTGGTGTCTTCTGCTGATGTCAGGACCGTAACAGAGCTGCACTTGGCTGATTCATGATTTCCATCTGAATTAAGCAGAAGAATTCTAGGCTGGTTGGCAAGGACAACAGCCATGTTCACAGAAGCACCGCAGTATCTCACTGGGAACTTGGTTTGCAATTCCCTGATGCGTAGGTATGTTGAGCACTCTGTCAGAGACTTGTTGGCTCTTTGTATGTCTTCCTTTGAGAAATGTCTATTCCGGTCTCTCTCCCATTTTTTTAATCTGGTTATTTGGGTTCTTGCTATTGAGGTGTTGAGTTCCTTATATCTTTTGTGTACTAACCACTTCTCAGTTGTATATTGCACAAATATTTCCTCCCCCTTTGTAGTTTGTCTCTTCACTCTTTTGATTGTTTCCTTTGCTACGCAGCTCTTTCCTTTGGAATAGTCCTGATTCGTATTTTTGCTTTTGATGCCTGTATTTTTCAGCCCACATCCAAAAACTCACTGCCCACACCAAAATCATGGAGCTTTAGCTCTATTTTTCCTTCTAGCAGTTTCAAGTCATCAAGTTGGATATTGATATATGCATTTCCTTATATTTTTTCAGGTGTTTTGAAATGAGTTCTCACTATGTTATCCAAGCCAGTCACTGTGGGCCTAGGCTTGCTTTGTGGCCTAGGCTTGCCTTGAACTTATGATTTTCTTGCCTCTGCCTCCCAAATGCCGGAATTGTCAATGTGTGCCCCGGGCTCCATTGTATTTCCTTTTGAATTTGAAGACATTTTGCTAATAGTGTATTATCTTGCCTGTGTGGTTTCAAGAAATACAATTAAGATTATTTACTTAAATTATTTATTTAATAGAAAGTTATATCTACCAGTTAGAAGACCTGGGTTTAAATCTTAACTTCATAATGAATTATTCTTGACAATCTGGTAAAATCTTGGTATTTCTAGTTCTATCTGTTTCTGAAACTAATATTTTTAGATGAATACAAAGGAATTTTATTATTATTTTCCAGGTAAGTATAACAAGTCTTCACTACAGTGCCCATGGGCCAGTCCAATGATGGTGATACCAATAAACAGTGTTCCAATCTTTATGTCAACCTCATGGACAGTCAATAATTTTTATTGGAAATAATGACCAGAGAGTGACATCAACCAAAAGTATCAGTACTGGGAATCATTTTTGTATCATTCTACAAGAACTCTTTTTAAAATAATGTACTTACAATTTTTTAAGTATATCTTGAGAAAAAAATCACCAGGCTTTCTAATGACCATCAAGTGACACACATCTGCAAGCCCAGCACTGCTATATTTGATCAAATGTGTTCCTGTCACACAGTTGGGTGTAGGAGAATATGTCAAAATGATGCCAAAAATGTGTAACTTTTAATACATACTTAGTACTAAAATGCCCTTGGAATGAGAGCTAAGCGTATGTTAACTTTTCCAAAAGATGAAAAAGAAGTCCACAAAAAAGTGACACGTGATTACCAATAATGGATAATTATGTTTCACCATGTAAACTAGTTTCTTTCAATTTTCAGGTTTTTTTTTAAAAAAAATCACTGTAGGGGCAAAATTATAATTCACAGCTTAAATATGTAATTCAAGGATAGACAATTTTAAAACTTTTTCTTTAAAAAGTTTTTTTTTCTATTCAAGAGAAAAATAGAGTTAAGTCTAAATCAGCATAAAAATCAAGTGTTATAGTTTGTCTCCAGAAATAGCCATTGTGTCAAATTACTATGTCAGTTGATGGCTAGCCAGGATAAGAATCACTACCATTCTTCCCGTGAGGCTCTGAGATTGACTTCATGCTTACATAGGAGGCCTCTTAGGATCTCTCCTGCTCTTCATGTCTGAAACATAATACATAACACAGACAGATGCCTCACAAATACAGGGCCACAAAACAGTATGGGTATGTGGTAAGTAAATGTGAAAAATGATTTTAAAAAATCCACTCCCACTGGTAAGATCATGTGCCCTATTTATTGGTGGTATTTAATGACATCTGTATGTGAAAATGATGTTTTTACAATAGATCCTACATGTAAATTTTAAAAAGATCAGTTTATTTCAGTACAAATATTTGCCCTGTAAAATGTCAAGGTGATAAACAGGTATTTGAAAAATAAAGTGCAGATTTCCATTAAAGCCTGTTCGAATTCAGACCACAATGATTACCTGAGGGGGCTATCTAGGTGTCCTTTTAGTACTGAAGCAATAATTATTCCTCCAGCTGCCAGAAATATTGCACATCCATATCACAGCCAAGCCCTTAGGCAGGAATTGTTCTTGGCCAAAGTGATGTGTCTTGCTGATGATTAGCCACACCACCAGGAGGGACCCTCACCTCGTGCCAGGGTGATGCTGGGTTCAAAGTTCCCAGGCTGTGTTTCAATTCTGGACATTCAGAAAAAAAAAAAAAACCCAGCTGGGCTTCAGAGATCTAACAGGATCAGCTGAGGTATCTGTTGCTACTGAAGTTCAGATCATCTTTTCTTCAAGTCAGGCCCACTTTCTTCGGTTGATTATAGATGCTGGTCCTGAGAACACTCTCCAAAAAAATCACCTCCAGGCAAATTTCTGCCTTACAGTCTTTCCCCAGTGGAGCCTGCATAGCAATTATTGAGATCAGAGTGGGTCTGGAAAGCAGATATTAAAGGCAAATCTTGGGACCCAGACTACTAGATGGCTGGCAGTGAGGACTTCCTCACTCAGAAGAGATGGGTAATGATAATTCTTCGCAGACAGTAGCACTAAAATTCAACATTATTATTGATAGTGAACTGGTTGGCTTATTTAGCCATAGCTGAATGGCAACCCTTTCAGAAATAGAGCGATGTTAATCCCCTAATGTGGAGTCACTCTTTGGGAAAGCCAACAGTTAGTCAGTAGCAGATGATTAAAGAGGACTTCTTGTGCCCTAGAAGTGGCAATCATTCATCTGGGGAGAGTTTGAGATATTCAGACTATGGATTGCAATTTTTGTTTTGGTCTTTGTAAGAGTCACTCACAAGTCTTTGTTGACCATTTGACCTGCCAACCTTAGGTCCTATGAATGTTTCAGTGGTGCAAGAAATTACTTTGTAGTTCAGCGTGGGGGGCATTCCACAGGTGCTTATAGAATCTACTGATCTCACAGCACCTGGAAACTGTATCCTGACAGTCCCACCTGGCTTTGGAGGATGCAGATGATGTGCTGCCATGGAAAGCATACCGTGTGAGGCTAGGGTATAGAATAAGGTCCACACAAATAGCTTTCCATTGTGTTGTGTCCCCAGTAGGTAAAATATATAGATCTAAGAATGGCACAGGGGAAGCAGAAAAGGGCCTCCCATGGCATATTTGGGGAATTTATGCTTCCTGCCCACACAAGTTAGTCTTCATGGATCTGGATGTCTTAGGTTCTTAAGGAGAATGCTTCCACTAAGAGATAATGCAAGAGTTTTGTTAATCTAGGCAGTCACTCAGTCATTTTAGACTCTGATCTAAGACACTGGCATCAAAGAAAAGGAACCCTAGACTGGCAGGAGTAATAGCTGCTGAACATCAGTGGGTCCTAGAAAGAATGTTTGGCACTTAAGAGAAACAGTGGAGCATCACTTGATAATTTGCTTCCAGTTTTGATGACAGTAGAGCTGGGGCCACATATGGAAAAGCATGTTAATCAGAGGCCTACATCCCTCAGGACTGAATATCTGGATCATCCCAGAAGATAAACTACCTCAATTGTTAAAGGGGAGACTGAAATAGAGTGTCCTGGGATATAGTGAGAATGGATAGCAGAGAATGGAAATAATGAGTATCACGTGCTGTCCTGAGATCATCCACACCCATGGATGACCAAGTGAACTCATTAATCTTGTAAATTCATCTTGGAAAAAAACCCACCAATGACTAATGTAGCTGTTTCCAGATGGGATACTATTATTATTTGTAGCAGGTGGATCTGTGGAATAGAAGGTATGGACTGAAGAGAATCCTTGATGTGCTGCCCAATTTGTCCCTGTAGAATTCAGCACTTATTCTTGTAGTATGACTCATACTCCAGTCCTTGGGAAGGAACTACACACACTTCCAGGCCAATGGGAATTGCCTCATTCAAAATCATAGCTCCTTACTGCAAGTGGCCTACATACAATGACAGGTACATAGGGGATAAGGAAGAGCTATTCATTATTTCCCCAATTTTGCACATACTTGGAAGGCCATGATGGCTTTAGAGAGTCTATGATGGTGAAGGTGGATTGTCAACTTAATCTTCTTAGGAGACTCCCAGTGTATCAGTGAAGCTCACTTTTGGCTGTTTCTGGTTGGGTTGTGGAGTCATGACCTGTAGGGTCTATATCTGGTTCCTCACCCTTTCCTCTCTGGACCCGTTTCTTTGTTCTCCTTTGCAGCAGCCAAAATCTAAACAGATTTGTCTCACTATAAGTTTTCACCATGAGGTTCTTGCCTTTGAACCAGTTGACTGTAGCCTGAACCCTGAAAACCATGAGCCAAATAAGCCTCTCCTCTCTAAGAGCTGTGGGTGTCAGACATTTTATGACAGTGATGAAGATGCTGACTAATGAAGAGAATCACATCAAATAGTGTCTGTTTCAAAATGGTTTTCCAGTTCCAGTTTTTCACATGCTCAATCCTCTTTTGTTCTTGAGTATGCATCCCAATAAACTTGCTCCATGTCAATCTTTCCCGAGAAAGCAGATCTATGCGTGGAAATCACTATCAGTCATAGCAAAGAAAAACCCTGCTAAATTTCTCCACTAAAATGAGATTTCATAAATTACTTTAGTATGATTACCACAAACATAAACTGAAATGCTAATAGCACCATAAGAAATAAGAATAGGTTTCAATTACATTTGAAAATTCATAAGCCAGGTTAATATGTGAAACACTCATTTATGTTATACATTATAGATTTTTAAAAAATTAGTTTATGATTATATTAAAGGGTATAGTACAAATACTGAGTAATATATTAATAATGTCTACATAATAATCTCTATAATAATAGTCTCTAGAGTCAAGAACACACACTTTGTTCCAAATAACATATCCATGCATTGAATTCTGGGTTCTTCAGCTGGACCTTTCTTTCCATGAAGATTGTTTTTTTTCCTTTTCTTGTTTTGTCATCTGCCATGTATACCTGTAAAATCATATTCTTCCCCATACTGCAAACAAATGATGATACACTGTGCATTGCAAATTACTTATTATTTTTAATGTTTTGATGTGACTAGCTTTTTATTTCACAAAGGAATGATGTGGTAAACCATAATTACAAGAAATTACTATGTATCTTTTTTTTATTGCAAACATTCCTTTTCTCAATGCAAAGCAATCCAGTATGATATGTTAATTTGTGAATGTATCCAAATACATATTTTAATTATTTTTTCATAAGCTCTTTAATTTATTTCTGCCACTTTGTAAATCTATGAGTATAACATGGAATGATTTTATTGACATTTAAAAATAATAGCTATCATTTATTACTAGCTCAATATGTACTAAATACTACTTAAATGATTTTACATGAATCCCTCATTTAATCCTTAAGTAACTTTATGAAGTAATTTTATTTAAAAATCAAGCAAATATACACTGGACTAGAATGTTTGGTGTCACTTTTTATATTCAAAGCCACACTAGACATCACATATTGCAGAGGAGAATATGAAAAAATAAAAAAGTTGTGAAGGAAGACAAACTTTCATAATTGATAGATGATTTGATTATCTGCAAAAGAATTGGCAAACAAATGATTCGAAAGAATCAAGAATTCCACAGTGAAAGATGATCAATATATAAAGTCAGTTATATTTCTCTACTCATGTGAAAAATACACAATATTTTAAAAGGTATGGATTCTGAGATTTCTGGTTCGTATTAGAGACATTGCTGAGGAGAATTTTAATATTTTCCCAAATACCTTTACAGTCAGGCAGAGGAAAATCTCAGAGCTTCTTCAACGTAACTTGTTGAGTAGGAATCACCATGTATATTGGTGAATGTATGGACTGGAGGTGACGGAGAACACATTGATGTGGTGGAGAACATTGGGCAGATGGCAGGGTGCAGCAGTGACAAGAGACAGGAAATGAAGAGGAAATGTGATGAGTTATCTCAGCTGCAACACTGCTATGCCATAAATAAATCTCATTCCCAGAAGGTAAGGCCTTCACAATGGTCAGAATGCTAGATGTCACATTTTAGGAAAGGCCAACAGAAGTGGAAGAGTTAAGCATGGTGCAGAAACTGAGAGCGCACAGTCACTAAGACGAAGTTGAGGAAGAAAAGGGGATGATGAACATGGCCGTGATCACATGTGCCCTCCTGCTAAGGCAGCCCGCATCAGCAAGTAAAAACTTGCATGGGTACATTTACACTAAAAGTTACTGCTTTCCAGAGAATCAAGTTATATCAGGCATCTACATTTTATCAAGTAGTTCTATCTCCAGTGTCCCAGAATGGTCTAGAAGGATGGAACATGTCCCTGAAGGAAGACTTAGAAGTCATGCAAAAGCAAGCAGATTAGGACCGCTGGAGCTGAGAAAGAAATAAGTATTAAAGGGAATGTGTGCTGAGACCGGAGATCTGGTAAAGTCCTGCCTGCACAATTTCCCATCGGAAGCCCCAAGACTGGCAGTGATCACTGCGCTGGGGGAGGCTTAGCTGTGAGAGGCTGAAACACGGCTACCCAGGAAGTCGGGATGTGTGTCGCGGAGGAGGACGAGGGGATGCCCTGCAGTGACGATGCTTAGGAAGCTGCAGCCGTCCACCTCTGCTTTCTGCAGCGGAACTACTTCCTGACAGTCCTGCAAGTTCCGTTCTTTTTTCTAACTTGAAAAAAAAATCACTACAAAAAATGTGATCAAAACAAATGAAAGCTAAAATCTAATTTTTCAAAGTGAGTTAAAACAAATGAAGGAAACAGCTGTGAAAGAAAAAACAGAAATAGGAAAGCTCAGAAATCACATGGTTATAAAAAAAGTCTAAATGATGAAATTAAAAGGTGACAAATAGATCTTATATACTTAAAACTTAAAGGATAAAATAAACATAAGGAAAGAGGTGAAAAGAATTCAAGAAAATATGATACTCATAGAACCACATGAGCATGCATACACACAAACATACACGCATACACACACACACCAACACACAGAAAACAGGAGTCACCAAAGACAGAACAATATTTAAAATTTTAGCTTAATAAAACTTTCTTGAAATAAAAGGGAATGCAATTCCACATACTTATTAATAATCACAATTGCCATAAAACATGAAAGAGATACATGTTAGTAAAAATATTGCTTTTTGGGCTGGGGATTTAGCTCAGTGGCACCGCGCCTGCCTGGCAAGCGCAAGGTCCTGAGTTCCATCCCTGGTACCAAAAACAAAAACAAAAAAAATATTGCTTTTTAAAGGTATAATTTCCAAAAGAAAAAAATGCATATAATCTTTGACAATTGTATAAACCTATATAAGCAGCATCTCAGATATAGAAGCTTCTGACTCTCCCCCCCCATCTATGGAGATTATTGGTTTGTTTGTTGTTTTTTTTTTGTACCAGGGATCAAACTCAGGACCTTGTGCTTTTGAGGCAGACACAGTGCCACTGAGCTAAATCCCCGATCTGAGGCCATTGTTTTTATTGTGTCAGTATAGTTTAGTATTACATCATCTAGAACTTCGCATAAATTTAACCATAAAGTGCACAGTGTCTGGCTTTGTTCCCTCCATGCAATGTTTCTCAAATTAATCAATGTTTGTGCATGTGTCAGTAGCTTATTGCCTTTTATTATATTACTTTACATAAAAACATTCAATGTGTTTACTAATTCATCTGCTAATGAGTATTTTGGTTTTTTCTGCTTTTTAGTCATGAAGAAAGCCCCTATAAATATTCATGTAACATGAATTTTGTAGGTACACTTTTCAATATCTCTTGACTATTTATGTAGGAGTAGGATGGCTGTTTGATAAAGTACGTCATCAAAATCTATCAAACTATTCTTCACAATATTGAAACCATTTTGCATTCTAACAACTAAGAATTCTAGTTGTTCCATATCCTCTGTGATGATTTGTAAGGTCAATCTTTTTAGTTTTCTTGTGTTGCTTTGTGAAGGAAAATTGTAGAGTTTTAATTTGATTCCTTAAAGTTGAATATTTTTCATGAATCAAAAAGTCTGGTTCTCGAAATCAAATTACACCTTTACAAAGACTGACAGATACAAAAGAAGATAAAGTAACAATATACAAAATTCTCTCTTCATATCTTGTGGATACCAAAAGGATAATTAGAGAATACTATGAACAGCTCTACACATCTCAATTGGACAGTCTAAATGGAATAGACAAATTTCATGAAGGCACAAAATAGCCACTCATTCAATCTGAAATAAATGACATGAATAGCCCTATCACTATTAAAGAAATTCAATTCACAATTTTTAAACCTCCATAATAAAAGGCTCAGATAATTACACTGGAGAATTTTATTAATTGATTAAGTAAAATTAATATGAATTCTACAATTTTTTTCAGAAAATGGAAACATTTTACAAGTCATGAATTAAAGTGTGTATTACAGCAATAATCAGACAAAAGTATAAGAATAAAGAAGAAAATTACACACAGATATCTTGTATGAATATAGATGTAAAAGTTATTGACAAAATAAAGTATATAAAATATAGTATAAAAATGTAGTATAAAATACTATAAAATTCAATAATATGTAAATATGTAAATATCAAATACACTGTCATCAAGTGGTGTTTATTCTAAAGATACAATGTTCATTCAATATTTGAAAATCAATGTGCTCCATTATATGAGCTGGCTAAAAAATGCAAAAATACATAAATAAATCCAAAAAAGGCATTTAATAAAAATCAACATTAATTTATGACAAAAAAAACTCAGAAAAATAATAGTGGTAAATTCTTTAATATGATAAAGCATGTCTAAATCATGCAGCTGAAACCATAGGTAATGGCAAAAGACTGTATAATTCTCTCTAAAATTAAGAATAAAACAAAGATATTTGCTCTCACCACTCCTAATCAACATGGTACTGGAATATCTAGCCAATGCAATAATGCAGGAAAAATTATTAAGGGGCAAACCGATTGCAGGTATTTGGATACTGAGTGTCCTGCAAAGGCACATATTTTAGAAATTTGAGCTTCAGTTTGGTGTTAATGGGAGATGGTAGAAATTTTAAGAAGTTAGGTCTGGAGGGAGGAAATTAGGTCACTGCAGGCATACATTCAAAGGGCATTGTGGGGCACTTGGCTCTTTCTTTTTCTCCTTTTCCCTTCCTAGCTGTCATCAAGGAAACTCTACCACAAGCTCCTGCTTTGATGTACTGTATTGCTACAAGCCAAAAAGCAATGGAGTCAACTGATTATGGATTGAAGCCTCTGAAACTATGATCCTAACTAAGCCTCTCATCTTTTTAAGTTTACTATATCAAATATTTTGTTAAAGTAATGGAAAACTAACACTCAGATCAAATAGAAAAGAATTGTCACTGTTTATATGATACAATTTTCTATGCAGAATTCACAAGGAAGTTACAAAAGGCTCTCTTAGAACTAATAAATGAGTTAAGCAGGTCACAGGCTATGAGATCAACATAGTGCATTTCTAAATACTAGCAATATAAATCAAAATTTAAAATATGATACTATTTTAAATCCTTCAAATAATCCAAAAACTCAGTTGTAATCTAGAAAAGCATGTACATAATTTGTAGGTTAAGAATTTTAAAAATACTGAGGAAAAAATTCAGAGGTAATCTAAATGAGTAGAAACAGCCTGTTCATGGATTGGAAGATCCAGTACAATAAAAGATGCTAACAATCCACAAATTGACCTTCAAGTTTTTACAACAATTATTCCAAATCTCAGAAATATTATTTTAAAATCCATATTAGAAAGTTGAAAAAACAAAAACAACCTTTAAAAGAATAAAGTGATGGGAATAATGATAATTTTAAGGCTTACTATATAGTTACAGTGATTATTACAATTTGGTACTAAAAACATGAGCTAAAACAAAATAAAGTGATGAATCCAGAAATACCATATAAACATATGTTCAACTGATTTTTCATAAAAGTAGAATAGTAATTAAATAGAGGATGAATAGCTTTTTAAAAAGCAAATTGTACAAGAGCAAAGTAGTATCCACTGGCAAAAAATGAGTCTTAACTGCATTCCTTATACAAAAATTCAAAATGAAGCACAGATTTTTATATAAAACATAAAATTATATAATATTTAGCTACTTCAGGAGAAAACCTTTGACAACAAAGACTTGGCCAAGGGTTCTGTGATGATACCAAAAACAAGATACATACTTTAAAATCATAATGGAATACCACTACATACCCATTAAAATAACTAAAACTGAAAACAAAGATCAAGGCCTCACAAAATGCTTATGAGGCTGTGGAAAAATTGGAACTTTTGTACAGTGTTGGTTCAGATGTAAAATTGTACCAGCACTCTGTAAATTAGTTTAGTGGTTTCTTTCAAAAGTATAACTCAAAGAAAACCTTATTTAACATGTGTTACAACACTGTTCTCAGGTCTTTATTCTAGAAAAGTAAGAACTTCATTCAAACAAAATTTGGTATATGACTATTCATGGCAACTTCTTTAAGAGTTTCAAACATTGAATCACCTTAAATGGGTCCAACAATGGGTGAATGTTTAAGTTTAAACAAACTTCTACCATGGAATATCACTTGGCCATAAGAATGGAACAAATTACTGCAACACGAATGTATTAGTCAGCTTTCTCATCACTAAGGCAGAAACTAGACACCCACAAATAAGAAGAGTAAAGGTTTAATTTGCCTCATATTTTAGGGGGCTCAGTCCATGATCAGGTGGCTTCAAGGAAGGAACATCATGGCGAAAGAATATGGCAGAGCAAAGAAACTTAATTCATGGGGACAGGAAGGAGAGCAGGGAAACAGTGGCAGAGAAAAAGGGGACAGAGACTAGACACTCAGTATTGTGACATCCCCAGACATCCCTAGTATTATTCTTTACTAATTCCCTCAGCAGCTCTCAGGACAATCAAGCAGATATCATTCACCTTAAAAGTCAAATTCCACACTTTCTGAACTTGATACTCAAACATATCTCCTTAAATCATTCTTAATAGGAGGTCAATATTCTGACTCACAGATTCCAATTATCCCATTTAAAACCAAAATACAATTAATCCCTTCCTCAAAAGATTTAACAGTCTTAGCACTGCTGAAAAGTAAAGGTCTCCTCTGAGTCACAAGGCAAACTAGTAGCTGTGAAAATCTATTTTAAAAAGTTACATAAGCCCAAGTTACAATGGCACAGACTAAACTTTTCCATCCCAAAAGATGAAAATGGGGAGAGGGGAGGAAAAATAGGACCAAAGCCAGACTGAAGCTCATCCATGAAAGATTAATTTCTGCAGCTCTAAATCCAGCATCTGGACACATGGTAAGAGGTGAGTTCCCAAGGGCTTGGGTGGCCCCATGCTCATGGCCTTTCTGGTTGCAGTCCATATGGCCTCTCTCCTGGTCTGGCTTCACTCAGGGCTTGCAGCTTTCCTTGGCAGATGTTCTACATGCTTCTCATTTCCAATTTCCTGAGGTCTTGATTGCCACTTTGGCTTTCCTCCCACAGCATCAAAAATTGCCTTCTTAGTGGCTCATTGCCTGATCTCCTAGGCCTTCCTCTAAAATCTAGGAGGAAGCCTCCCTGACCACACAACTCTTGCATACTGCATGTCAGTAAAATTAGCATCTTGTGGATGATGCTGAGGTCTGCTGTCATCAGACACAGGATGTAGGCCCCCTTCAACCATGGATTCAGTAGCTTCCAAGTGTCTGAATGGTTGTACATAGTGAAATGAATCCCTGGAACCAGTTCTCTAGTGGACCTCTCTTGAGCAGAGGTTCCAGGGACTCACTTCTCAAAAGAAAGATTGACACTTGTATACCTTTTAGCCTGCAATGGGCAGGATCTTGCTGATTTTCTACATGCTCTCAGGGCACCTTTCTTCTTGTCCATGTACCAAGTATTTGGTTTCTTTTGAATGGTGGTAATCTTTTCAACAACCATACATTGTAAGTGGCTCCTTTTGGGCCAAAATTTAAGTATTTCAAATTATTTTGCTCTGCTTTTTATTCCAATTATCATTACAAATCTGGCTAAAAGCATCCAGCAGTATCCATGCCATAACTGAGATTCTTGAAATTTCCTTCATCACTAATCAGTAAGTAGGCCATGCCCTTAAACTCAGCTTCCCCAAAGGGTTTAAAACACGAAGAAAATATGGAATTTCTTTTTCTTTTTTTGCCAGAGTATACCTGTATGACCTCTAGTCTATTTCCCAATAGAGTCTTGGGTTCCCACTGAACCTGAATTGGATTCATGAGTATAGCCTTCATTATCCTCATGCTTATCAACATTCCATTTTTCTGTGCTCCAACCAGGATTGCCCATCAGGCTTTACTTACCACTCTAGAGCTTCTCTAGCCCACATCTTCAAACCTTTCCAAACTCCTCCCACAAGCCATCTCCAAAGGCTTCTGATACAGGTGGTCATGTATAGTCACTGTAATGACCCCACCTCTCTGGTACCAATATTCTGTAATCACTTTCCCATCACTGACACACATTACCTGGAACTAACATCTTAAAGGAAAAGAGGTTTTATTTGGCTCATGGTTTCAGGAGAATCAGTCCACGTTCAGCAGCCCCAGGCAGAAGCATTGTGGCAAAAGGATGTGGCAGAGGAGAGCTGCTTATTTCATGGGATCCAGGAAACAATGATGGAGAGAAAGGGGCCAGGGACCCAATGGTGCCCAAAGTCATGCCTGTATGACTCACCAACACCCCCAGAAATGTGTTTCACCAATCCTTCCTGAAGCCCCCCGGGCCAAGAAAATTAACATAATTAAACTTATTTATTATAAGAAAACCCCCTGGCTAGATCGCAAAACCATAAAAACAAAAGACAATCTCATGAGGTGATATATTCCTTGATTCTATTTTAATTATATTCTAGAAATGACACAATTGTAGAATTAAAGAACAGTTGATTGACTGCTGGGAGTAAGAAACGACAGTGATGGGAGGTGCTTATGACTACAACACGGTAGCATGAGTGAGATTATTTTTGCAGTGATGGACCAGCTCTACAACTTGCTTACAGCTGTGGTGCCAAATCTGTACATGGTGATAAAATGGCATAGAACTTCCTGTACACACTTATGCCAATCTCAGTTATCTGGTTTTGATATTACACCAAAGTTCAATAGCATGTAAGCAATAGAGGAACTAGGTTAAAGGGTACAGGGCACATCTGGGCTGTTGATGCAATTTCCTATAAATCTGTAAATTTTTTTTTTTTTTTTGGTACCGGGGATAGAACTTGGGACCTTGTGCTTGTGAGGCAGGCGGCGGAACCACTGAGCTAAATCCCCGGTCCTAAATCTATAATTATTTCACAGTATAAAGTTTAAATCTGCTTTATTATCTTTTTGGTCAGCCATTGTGCTTAATAATTACAGCTAGCTAATTAAAAAATGACCACCTACTAGTATAATGATCTATTTTATTTTTCATTTTTAAATTTTAGTAAGTTTTCATTTTATTTTAAAATAAATATTTGACCTTTTCAAGTAAAGAGTATTTTATTTCCTAATAAACATGCTTTACAAATTTTTTTCTTTAAGTGCAATATGCTTTTCTTAATAAGATGCTTCCTTCTTTGATGGAATTATTATGTGGCTATATACAAAAACAACACATTTTATCACTAAATGGCCATGCTTAGATTATTTTAGACTTTTATTTTCTAGAAACTATAGAATTCCTATGAGGTAGATATAAATATTAAAGTCACCTTTTATATGCAAAATGTACTTATGATATACTCAATATTCTCTGTATCCAGTTCAAGTAATAGTTCTTAAAATGTTAATCCCAGATTAATAATAGCCAAATTATCTAACTTGTTTATGAGGCTTTCACCCTGTGTTTTCTGAGCAGCTATGCAAACATTTGTGTTGTCACTGAGTGGTTACACAAGGAAGAGTCCCAGAGTTCAGTGATAGAGGGCAGGTTATTCCTCTGTAAAGCAGAGGCAATTGACAACACGGGTCTCTCCTACCTCTTCACTGAATGTTTGTTGTGAACATAAATAATATCAGCCATAACATTGTGAGCTTTCAAAATGTATTGATAGGCAAAATTAAGACACTATGACACCAAAGGAGCCCTTTCATTAGCTGCTTACCTTGTGAATAGAATGATTTATGTATTAATCTAAGAAACCTCTTTTAAATACCACATTTAGCCAAATGTTTGTGAGTAGCACAGCAGCTTTATAAGTCTATTAGGGAGAGAACATAAGGTTTATAGAAATGTTGATCCAGCCAATGAAGAAAAAAGAGATAGAAAATTTATAAAAGGAAGGAAGGTAAGAGTGACTTGGTTTAGATTACTTAAGTGAGAATATTCTACCTATTTTTCTATTTCATACAGTATCCCCCTCAAAGTGAATTACTTAGCATTTATTTGTGTTAGGCCCTCTGGTAGATGCTACGAATGTTAAGGCATAACCCCTGCTGCTATGTGACTCAGGATCCAAACAAGGCATGGAAATGCCAGGATAATTATGGATTAGTACACTGGAAGTAAACTCAGAGTACTGGGAACCCTGCTGAGCCTCATGTCCATATCACAGTGGGAAAGAATACTCATCCAGGCTGCTTCAGAAAACTGGTGAGTCCACAAATTTCTATTTCCTAGCAAAACCTGCTTTTATTGTCTTCTTTTTTCATCTTCTTTACTAAATAAATTATGGGTTATGGAAGAAATCATTAGCTGTTTGAAAATCACAAGCACTCTGGAAGTTTTTACAGGTCCATCAAACACAGTACTTTGATGATTAGGCAGCCATTGAATATTCTGCATGAACTTAAATCAAAGTATCACCTACTTGGGTACATTCTCAGCATTCTGGATAAATATTTGTTCTCATGACAAACATTTATAAAGATCACAAATTAAGCTCAGAGTTGCATACACAGCAATAAATAACTAATAGGTAGTTTGCCTACTCTGACATAAATGCTCTACTTTTCTCCATGGACATATCACTGAGACAAAAGTCAATAAAGAACATCATCTAAAGTATAGCATAGTATAGTATAGTATACTAGTATAGGCAAAATGAACCTAAGAATTACAGACATTTCATCTGACGGCTGAAGAATACACATTCTCCTCATTTGTACTAACTAGGACAGACAATCCATTAGGCTACAAGCAAATCCCAACAAATTGTAGAAACTGAAATTCCATCATGTGTTTCTTCTGTCCACCATGGAGTGATATGAATAATCAGTAACAAAAGAAACTTAAGAAATCATACACATACGTAGAGACTGAACAACATGATAGTGAACGAAGGATCATGGAAAGCAATATTCAAAAGGAAAAGTAGAAATTTTTGTGAAATAAATGAAAACGGAAACACAACATACCAAAACCTGTGAGATAGAGCAAAATCAGGACTAAGAGGGAAGTTTATATCAGATGTGTTTACATTTAAAACTAGAAACATTTTAAATAAGAAGTGATGCATTTAAAAGATCTAGAAAAACAAGAAAAAAACTAGACGCAAACTAGTAGTAGCAAACAAATAACAAAGATCAGAACAGAGATAAACAAAAGCGATTTTTTAAAAATGCAAAAGATTGATGAAATAGAAATGAGTTGTAGAAAAGATAAAATTGACAAACCTTTAGTAGTCAAAGAAAAAACAAAAGAAGACCTAGATTTTTAAAAAATGAGATGATAAAGCAGACATTAAAACCTTCAACAAAGAAATGCAAGAGATTATTTTCATGAAAAATTATGTGCCCAAAATTAGAAAACCTAGAGGAAATATAAAGATTTCTGGCACATAGAGCCTATCGAAATTAAACTATGAAAATATAGGAAACCTGGTCATATAATAACAGTTAATGACATTGAATCAATAATAAATGTCTCCCAACAACAACAAAAACAGTCCAGGACAGGATGAATTTGCAAATTTTATAAAACTTTTAAGGAAAAACTAACACCAATTCTCAGTGTGCTCCCAAAATCTCAAAGGGGAAAAATTGTTCCGAACCCAGACTACAAAGGCAATACTAAAACTGGGCAAGGACAGAACAAAGGGAAGAAAACTACAAGGCAATGTCTCTGATGAATATGGATGAAAATGCTCTCAACAAAATACAGGCAAAGGGAAACAGCACATCAAAAACATCATTCATCATGATCAAGTGAGATATAAACCAGCGATGAAAGAAGTGTTCATCATACAGAAATAAAAAGTACTGTACGTCACATCAATAGAGTAAAGGAAAAATCCATGTGATTAATGGATGCAGAAAAAGCATTCAAAACATTCAATATCCCTTCATGACATAAAGTCTCCACAAATTAGGTACAGAAAGAATATGCCTTACCATAATAAAAGCTATACTGACAAATACAGCCAGCATCATACTGAGTGAGAAAAGGTAAGTATAGTGGCAGAGGTCTTAGCAAAAGCAATTAAGCAAGAGAAGGAAATAAAAGGCACTGAAGAAGCACAAGGGAACTTAGCTAAGTTCCCCCTATTTTAGATGATGTAGTTCAATACATAGAAAAAACTAAAGCCTCCACCAAAAGATTATTGGAAATCAGAAATGAACACAGTAAAATTCCAGGATACAGAACCAAAATATAAAGAGCAGCTGCATTTTTTGGACACTAAGAAAAGACTTGCCAAGAAAGGAATCATGAAAGCAATCCCATTCACAATAACTAAAACATCATGTTTAAAACCTAGGAATAAATTGAGCAAAGAGAACAAAATATCTCTTCAGTGAAAATAACAACATGTTGTTGAATGAAATTAAATAAACATAAAATATGGAAAGCCTTCCTGTGTTCAATGATTGGAAGAATTAATATTGTTAAAACAAGTGCATTACCCAACATTCTTTTCATTCAATGTAATCTCAAATATACACCAATGACATTCTTCACAGAGCTAGCAAAAATATAATCATTAACCTCATTAAGAAGTGGAAAATCAGTCCGGGGATTTAGCTCAGTGGTCCTACCGCCTGCCTTGCAAGTGCAAGGTACCAAGTTCGATCCCTGGTACCAAATTAAAAAAAAAAAAAAGAGAGAGAGAGAGAAGTGGAAAATCAATGAATAGTCAAAACAATAAAAAGTCTAAAAAAAATCCACACATCTACAGCGAATGATTCTCAACAGAGGCACCAGAAACATAGATTAGAGAAAGTTTTCTCCAATAATTGATGGTCAAAATTATGTACATGAAGAAGATTGAACCTTGACACCTATCTTTCACTCTTTTGAAAATAAATGCAAATTGAGTCAAAGAAATAAATGCAAAAAGTGAAACTATGAAACTCCTAAAAGAAAATATAGAGGAAACACTTCCAGACATCAGTGTAGGAAATGACTTTTTGAGTAAAACTATAAAACCACAGGCAACCAAGCAAAAATAAATGAATGGAACTATATCAAATTTAAAAATGTGCACAGCAAGGGAAACAACAGAATAAAGATACAACATACAGGACTGGAGAGAGTATTTTCAAAGTACATATCTAAGAAGGGTTTAATATTAGGAACGTATAACAAACCAAAATTGAATAATTTTAAATTTTAAAATTATCAAGTGATCAGAATTGACATTTCTGAAAAGAAGAAGTTCAAATGGCTATCCAGTTTATGGAAAATGCTTAACATCACTAGCTCTCAGGGAAATAACAATGAGTTCTTATTTCACCTAAGTTGGAATGGTTATTAATACAAAGACAAAAGATAATGGATGCTGGGAGGGTAAGAACTCTTAAATGCCATAGGCAGGAATGCAAGTAATGGTCACTATGGACAACAATATTGAGCTTTCTCATAAAACTAAAATTAGACCTTCCATGGGATGCAGTTATCCCGAGTACATATCCAAAGAATATGAAACGAGCACATCAAAGTCATACTGTCTATTAAAGAAGCATTCACAATAGCTAAGGCATGGCATCAACCTAGATGTCATAAGCACATGAACAGATAAACAAAATGTGGTATATGTATATCATGAAATAATACACAGCCCTTAACAATGGTATTCTATCATTTACAGGGACTTCTACGAAAGTGGGAAACATGAGGTCAAATAAGATAAGTTGGACAGAGAAAGGCAAAAACTGCATGTTCTACCTCATATGGGGAAGACAAAAAGGTGGATCTCAGTGTAGAAAAGTGATTACTAAACAGGGGAAGAGTGGTATGGGGTGGTATTGAAGAAAGTTGGATTGGGCGTAAACTAACCAACTTGAAGAAAGTGGGCATAAACGAACACAGAGTTAGATAGGAGGAATACATTCTAATGTTCAAGAGTACAGTAAGTTTATACAGTTTGAAATAACCTATTACATATTTTATTTTATTTATTTTTTCCCCATTAACTTTATTGGTACATTTTTGGTATAAAATACAGTTAATTCATCATTGGGATCTTGTACCATTACATGAGTCTCTTGGTTCTTATTTTTTTTCCCCTTCCCTTGCCCTCCCTTCACCCCCTCCACCCTCCCCTATTTGCAAAGACTTTCTTTCCATTTTTTT